>CM040927.1:26732628-26962628 GCA_023029165.1 Gobiocypris rarus | reverse complement strand
TACTCTGATTGAGAAGGCAACTAATTTTAGGAAAGGGTTATGTTTGTGTCCAGAGCTGTATTATGCCGCTACTCTGGATAATTTTCATATTATCGTTCCCCTTTAAGACTTTTCGCACTTTGATGTACTGAGGGTTTCAAAATGTTCTTAAAGTCTTGGATACATATTTCTTTCGTTTTATTTTTTTCAGAGCAAAAAGTACATGTGATTTGATCGGGTGTCAATTTCCTTTAATCATCACACAAGCTGGGCAAGGAGGCAATTGCAGTATTGTTGGGACATGAATGGATTGCAGTCTCTAGAGCCAATTTACCTTACCGCTTGGGAAAGTATAACACAAGCGTAAATGGAAATCTTATATTGATTGATGCAATTCATCTGTTTAGACCCAGTGCAATTCTGCGTGTTCACACTTGTAAAATATTTATCCAGGTCTGGGGTAATGCTTCCAGATGGGGCATTTACAGTGAAATATAGATCTTGATAGCACACCTCATAATGAAGAATATGTGGATTGTATGCTAACTTCCACTGCATATTGTCACAGGGCTCTCTGTTATGGTCTCCTTGGAAACCTGCCATGTAGGCAGGGTTACAAGGGCTATTTTTTTCTTCTTTGCGTACCTTGGCTGAGAATTGCATACATGTAGCAGAGCAAATTTTTAACCTGTTG
The DNA here is from genome assembly GCA_023029165.1 of Gobiocypris rarus. NCBI lineage: Eukaryota > Metazoa > Chordata > Actinopteri > Cypriniformes > Gobionidae > Gobiocypris > Gobiocypris rarus. The sequence goes on along the minus strand of CM040927.1, from coordinate 26,961,955 downwards.
AGCTTCTAGCTACCTGCCTGAAGACGGTCATCTTTTTGCAATTTCTTATGATAACTCAATTTAGCATCCATCTGGCATCAATTCAAAAGAATGTCAGGAGTGCTCTATGCATCTGATTTACAGCAATCATGTACAACATGATTTATGCACTCAGGGTTTAATACACATCGCCACTTTGTGGCGTGTATATTTCTATTCTGCTTGATTGACAGCAACCTATTAGCTCTCAATTTCACGCGTCTCTGAAGGGACCTGCTGTTTATTTGTGGAGTTATCCATTTGTTATTGTTACTTTGAAAGCCTCCTTCTAATTTCAAAGCTTTACCAGAGCAGATCCCTTATTTTGGTTGCCCAGATTCCCTGCTGAACACAATGTCTGTTTACTGAAAAGTGAGTCAGGGGTTATTAGCAGTCTCTTTGTGATGATGGCTCTGCCAGAGGCAGCAGGTGAGAGGGGGTAAGTAATTGTCAGACTTGCTGATTAGAGTGGGTTTTCACAGCCTTTGGGCTCCTTATATTTGAACGATTTCGGCTACAAGAGCTTCTTGTTGTCATTTCAGCCTCTTTCATGACAGTGTTATTGGCCTTTTGTAACTTTTCATTTAAAGGGCAAGTCACAGGCATGATTAGTTATCAAAGACAGTGGCATCATGTTACAACGAGATTCTCTGTGCAGCAAATTATGTAAATTGAGCCAATATAATTTCTCTGTAATCATCAGGAAATGTCACCCACTTGCTATTAGAGGTGGAAATCTTTAGATAGCTTGTGATTCGATTCATTTTTGTAGTGTCAAATGGATTTATATTTTCCCATTGAATTGAAATTTGCTAACCAGTAACAACTTCTCCAGGTATTGCAGGTTCTTGCCCAATTCTATCAAAATGTTCAGTTTGGTGTAAATGAAAGGTCATACCAGAGCATTATATGGGGCAGTCGTGGCCTAATGGTAAGCAAGTCAGACTAGTAACCTGAAAGTCGCAGGTTTGATTTTCAATAGCGGCAGGAAACAACTGAGGTGCCCTTGAACAGGGCACCTAACCCCCAAGCGGGGGGTTGTGGGTGTGTGGTACGGCTATGGGCATACTTGGTCTTCGCTACACATCACTTCACAATCCTCATTGTCAGTCAACAAACCTCTTTTGTGGCTTAGCATGAGAATTATCTACTTTCAAGCATGTTATTATGTCCCACGATTGTGATTTGTGTAAATAAAGTTATTCCCTTTAAAATATAGAATTAAAGGAACATGCCACTATTTTTGAAAATAGGACCGCATATTCCAACTCCATAAACAGTTTGAGTTTTACCATTTTCAAATCCATTCAGCCGATCTCTGGGTCTGGTGTTAGCACTTTTAGCATAGCTTAGCATAGATCATTGAATCTGATTAGACCATCAGCATCAAGAGTTTCAATATTTTTTCAATTTAAAACTCGACTATTCTGTAGTTATATTGTGTACTAAGGAAAATGACGTAACATTAAAAGTTGCAATTTTCTAGCTGATATGGCTAGGAACTATACTTTCATTCCTGCATGATAATCAAGGAACTTTGCTGTCGTACCATGGGTGCAGCAGGCACAATGATATTACGCAGAGCCTGAAAATAAGCTTATTTCCGTCAACATGATCAGCGTTTTCAAAAATAGTGGTGTGAATAATTTTGTGGCTCAATCCAAAATTGCATGATGAATCATTCAATTGATCGAAACTATCGCAAAAAGTTTAAAGTATCAAGTTCACTTTGTACCTAACACTCATCTTGTCTCATCTGTTCTTGGTTTCACACACATCTGCGTCTTTTCAGACCTGTCTGTGCTGGCAGACATCTTATTCCCATTTCACAGTGCTGGCTTCTGTCAGTATGCTAGCCTCCTTAGTGTCTAAACATTATGAGGCTCTCCTTTAATAATTCTCCCTAAGCCTCTAAATCTCCCCAGCGACCCTTAGTCTGTCAATCAACCTTGTAGGCATCCTCTCCTCACCTTTATTCGCAAGCCATGAGCACTTCAGAGTTATTACCCATAATGCCCTGGGAGGAACACAGCATCAACCTTACAATGACAAACAATGGGGAGCTGAGATAGTGCTGACAGGTACAGTTTGTCTGGTGGTTCATAAAAGACTTCTGTAACTCTGATGTAACATGAATAGCAAAGGAAAGTAAAGACAGAAGGGAAGGGAGGAGAAAAGGACAGTAATTGGTTCTATCCTGCTGAGTCTGTCAACCAGCTGTCTCAGCATATCCAATGATCATTTCCACCTCAGAATACTGGACAAACTTTGCTATTACACTTGTAATGGCAGCTGTTATGGTAAGTGTCTTGTTGTTTCTGCTTAAACTGATGGTAGTACTGACCACGAAGTGAGAATAAAAGTCAGAGTTGCGCTTCAGTGGAAGATGTTATGCTTGTATGGCTTAAATGGTCGTGATGAAAATGGATATCTTAATGGCTCATTCTATCCCATTTGAAGACACTGAAAGCATCTATCCTCACTCAAGCACATACACTACAGTGATTATATCAAGTGTGAGAAAGCTGTACTTGCTTCTAACTTTGTTTGCTCACACTGGAGTACAACTTACATAGACAGCCTGTGTATTTGAATATAACTCAAAGTTTGCTGTGGACAAGCTTGTGGTCGAGGCTTTAGAAAGTATCGGAGCGTAGAAGTTTAAACCTGGCCTATTGCTTTTCGTAGATTCCTGTGATTTCAAGTCATTTTTACTCACCCATATCCTTGGTATAGATCTGGTTGGACATGACCTTTGAGCCACAGAGAGACCGTTTTGCTCTCACTGTAGTCATTTTTCATGAGTGTTGAGATCCCATGGCCCTGGCTGTTCTCATTCCATACAGCTGTCCAATTTAGACATTGCTTTTTTTCCTGTCTATGTCATCCACTGGTATGTCATGAAACTGTCTCAAATGCTTGTGAAAAGATCCTAGAGACCGATTTAAGCCTTAGGCAACTAAATCGATGAGTCACCCATATCTGCCACAAAAAGGCGGATGTTAGTCAATCCTTAAGGTAGGTGTGTGTGTGTGCGCTTGTGTGTGTGCAGTCCAGGTAAACCCTATATGTTATGAGGACAAAATGTCCCCATAAAGATAGCAATATCCAAAATACTTGTACGTGTGTGTGTGTGTGTGTGTGTGTGTGTGTGTGTGTGTGTGTGTGTGTGTGTGTGTGTGTGGACTGGTAATCCCTACGGTATGGGGACAAAATGTCCCCACAAAGATGGCAATATCCAAATTTTTGTCCTTGTGGGGACATTTTTTGGTCCCCATGAGGAAAACATCTTATAAATCACACTAAGTGATGTTTTTGAAAAGTAAAAATGCAGCATGTCTCCTGTGATGGGTAGGTTTAGGGGCAGGGGCAGTGTAGGGGGATAGAAAATACGGTTTGTACAGTATAAAATGCATTACGCCTATGGAATGTCCCCATAAAACATGGAAACACAACATGTGTGTGTGTGTGTGTGTGTGTGTGTGTGTGTGTGTGTGTGTGTGTGTGTGTGTGTGTGTGTGTGTGTGTGTGTGTGTGTGTGTGTGTGTGTGTGTGTGTGTGTGTTAGAGAGAGAGCATTTTGAAAGAGAAGGGCAGATAAAGTGCTGTTTGACATTAGAACCTGATTGACAGAAGGGTATTGCACCTGTAAAGCTGACTCATCAGTTTTGGTGAACTTTCAGTTAACTTTTTTATTAGGTCTCCAACTTGAACATTAATAGGATCTGTTATGATATCACAACTTTATCTCAACTTGTAGATAAAATCCTGACAGTCTTCATGAAATGAAATTAGCGCTGCAGGTGCTTTCTGCTTCAGTGAATCTGTTTGGAACTGGATGCAGAAGATGTTTACCAGTAAATAATCTCTGAGGCAGAGGCTTTGAACCTTGGGGTCACAACTCCACATGGACTCACCAGAGATGCTGATTGGAGATGCTCATATTTTTAGGAATTGTTTTTGGTTGTATATTTTAAAAAGTTTGTAGCATAATATTTGCAATAGGCTAGACCTATACTATATTATTCAAAAAGAGTTAATTGAATTTAAACCATTTAATTTAAAGTCGCCTTGAAATAGTAGATCTTTTTTCCACCTATTTATGGCTTATATCTGAGGGAAATGGCTTCTGGAATGAGACAATTGTAGGGTGGGATTTGATTTCGTCCTTTTGGCGTAGTTAGGCATTGCTATAACTAAATGGAGGGAGTCAATTCTGGAGGATATTTAGTCCCACCCTCCACCGAGGCACACATGAAGAGAACAGACGCCATTTTTGGAGAGGGGAGGTTAACATTTTTAATTATAGATTATGAGGGCGTATGAATAAAAAAAAAAATAATGTGCACAGATAAATAATTTATTATAAGCACTGCAAAATTCTGTAAAAATAGGAATTACCAGTTTTGATTTTGATTTCATGGTGACTTTGCCATGTCATTAATGTTATTGGGGCTATGGGGACATTGTCACCACAGAGATGTAAGGAAAATAGCTTATAAATCATACCAAGTGATGTTTTTTTGTTGTTGTTGTTGTTGTTGTTTTAAATGCAGAAAGGTTTGTGTGATGGGGGACAGCATATACAGTTTGTACAGTATAAAAAGCATTGTCTATGGAATGTCCCCATAGCACATGAAAACATTTGTGTTTGTGTGGTCGTGTATGCCTGGATGCAAAGATCAAAACACACTATCTCAAAAGGTGCAAAATAAGATGAATATGCATAAGTGTCACTGACTGAGCACCCTTAAGCTGTGTGTACCGTTTGCTAGCACTTATTTGTGTGAAGCAGGATTGAGCTATCTTGTTTGCATTTCATTGCAGGACCAAATATTGTTCCAAGTTGGATAGAACAGCGGAGATGGGATGAATACGTTTTTAATTATCGCTACAGACATTGACAAGCTGTAGCGCGACACAACAACCCTCAATCCTCCCATTAGACAGGATGAGTGCCAATGAACGGATGCCCAAATGATTTGTTACAGTTACAGAGTCAATAATTATAAAATTGGCAAAATAATTTCTTATTTTTAACAACACAATTTGCTGTCTGTGAAATCTTAGTCTATAGCTTAATGCTGTGACAAGGGTAAGGTGGGTTGGGAGGCCGTATGCATCTTAAAACCTAAAAAATGGTTCATGGACCTAAAAAGGTTGAGAACCCCTTAGAAATATTTCACTAGAATGTGTGTGAAAAAGCTTTTTTTCAGTTTTTACACCTCCATTTCATGAAACAGTCTTCCACTACCTTGCTCTTTCTCTCTGTCATCCTCTATATCTCTCTCTCTCTCTTTCTTGGCGTCACAAAGTCACAATGTGTGAGATTTGGTGGTATTCTCAGTGAAAGCAGGTTGGGGGTATTGGGTGAACATTGTGTCTGGCGTTTCAGAAGCTTAGTTTAATCTCTGATTTGTAAAGCAGGGTGGCAAAACACTTTCGCTGTCCAGCTGTGACCGCTCAGCCATGCCAGCGTGACCATTTCTGATATTTTTCACTTCTAATTATTGTTTGTATTAGAGAAAAGGGCAAGGAAATCTAACAACATGAGTTTGATATTTTACTTGTTGGTTGTCTATGATTGTAAAACTGTACCTGTAGCTGTGCTTTTACCAGCAGGCTTGAGTTTATTTTATGTCCCAGAAGTCTCATATAAGTTGGTATAATGGCAGACATTGTATAATGCAACTAGACATCACAGATCCAAACTGACAGAATCAATACTGTTACCGTACCCCAATATACTGTTATGTATATGTTGTTACTGTATTTATCTGAGGCTTGATATGAAAAGTACAAGAGTATTGAAAAGGCATTGAGCACAAAAATGTATGTCGTCCCTATAGTGAAAAGTAAATATACTAAAATGTATTAGAAATACATTTATTGTATTCTAAGTATACTACAAATACATTTACATATTTATGTACCTAATATAAATACCCTGAAATTGTATTATTGGTATACTAAATGTATATACTTAAAGTCTGATGAAAAGGAACAACTTATTTTGTACTGAACTATATCTTCAGCACTATTTCAGAATAATTTAAGTATATTTGATTGTGCTTAAGTGGAATTTTTCCAAAGATACTTTAGGTACATTTGAATATCTTTCATTTAAACACTAATATTATACAGTGATCATACAATGCTTATTAATAGTGATATTAAAACACATTTTAGGCTTGTGCATTGTGCAATAAAGAAGTACTCCACATTTAGTTTAATTATAATATTTATGTCAGTAAGTCTCAAACTATATGTCAGTAAATATGTTAATGGGTTTGAAGTATACTATATTTGTAGAATTAAATAAATATATTTTTTAAATACATTTTGGTATAGATTTGTTTTCACAAGCTGCAGGATTATGAGCAAATAAGACTATAATAAATGTCCACTACTTATGCGAAGGAAGCAGCTTTATGTAATGTGGAGATATTTGATTAGCCTTTGTTATACATTTACAGATAGAGATTGGTAGAAGTTTGATTGTAATTTTTTATATTTCCCAAAACGGAAGATGTGGAGAAAAAACACTTATCATAAGACTTGTGTTTTGTTCCATTCATTCATCAAAAAATTCTAGCCTATCATGCCGCAACTTCTGCTTTAAAACTCCCTGCATATTTACTGAATTTTCTTGCTGGGATCTGGCGGTTAGATGGAATTCTGACGGCAAGGTTCTATCGGACCGTTATGCGGGGGTCACACCCATCAAGAATAAATTTTTTCCTGTATTTACGTTATTTTTAAAAACGTTCTGCTAGAACTAAAAATGACCACATTGCTTGCTTTGGAGCAGGAGTCCAACTGGACATCTGGAGCCTTGAGACCATCTTGAAGATATCCATTGCATTTCCATTAATAATCCACTGTGTAGAGAAGAAGAGGACAGGAGAGAGTGATGAGATAAAGACCAGGGGTGACCTTTGTGTAAGGAAGAGAGAGAAAAACTGTTTAATTTCTTGACAGCATGTCATCTTTGAGAAAACCCACAATTTATCATGACGAGGAATTTGTGAATGAGCAAACATTAGAATCATGAAAACTTAACACAAAATTTAAGAATCATGTTTAGGGACTAAATTAATTGCAATTCTGATCATACAGTCTAGTTGTAATATTGGAATTTGTATTGTATTATGCACAGTATTCTTCGCCACTGATGAATAATCACTAGTCTGTAACATTATCTCATGTTAATCTATGCATTGCTGCTTAAGCTTTTATTGTATCTCCAAATCTACAACTAATTAATGTTGGGCTAAAACATTCTGGTTGCGAGGAGCATTGAGTATTCCAGGGATGAACAACTGAATGACTGCTCAGGGGCTTTCTCTACTTTAGATGTGAATCTAAACTGATTCTACTGCCATGGCAATCTCAAAGCCACCCACTCATATGTGAAAACTCACATGCACATATGCATCCAAAACTCATCCAGGCGTTAACTCTGAGGTTGTTGATGTAAGCAAATGGGGTTCAGCTGGTCGTTTGTAGCCTCAGGCTCTCTCTGGGTAGGGAGTGTATGTTCTCTTGTGGGAACATTTACATCTTTCTTTTCAGATCAGGAGTGCAGAAATGCATTTAGTTTTGTTTTAAATGTTCTGCAGCTGAAACCGTCTTTCTTTAGGTAAAGCATTAACATTGAGCTAGCAATGAACAGTCGCTCAGTGGGGTCTCATTAAGCCTCACTGAGTTGTATTGCTCAAAGATAAGATTAGATTCTGACACAAACACTGCATAAATCATTCTTAAATAAATGTGTTTTATAGATTCAGAGCTATAATTCATGACTTACGGTGCATTGGGAGTCAGCTAGACAGAAAGCTGCCTCAGCTGTTTTTAAAACTCACTTATTCAGTGAATGATATGTATATCACATGTATAGCAAAATATGGCTACCTATCTTTGTCCCCATTGGTATGACGATTTGTAAAGGTAAAACACAAAGGTAACCACACATTGTTCTGATTCCATTCATCTTTGTGAGTTATTTATTTATTTATGCCGGATGTTTATAATTGAGCACTGGCATGCATTAATACGTTTTATATCCATTCCACACCTACTCAACCATAAAACATTTTGATAAATCTTATGCTCACAAAGGCTGCATTTCTCAAAAATACATACAAAAATGTTTTTTTGTTTTTTGAAAACAGTGGTTCATTTTTTTCAGATCTCTTGGAAGAATAGAATTTACTCTGAAACAAAAATCTATATACTTTGACCATTTTAATACATCCATGCTGAATAAAAATACTAATTTCTTAAAAGCGTGGTAAGTACATATCTAAACATTCTAATATATTTTATGCATTCTATTTTAATATTTTAAATGAACATTCTGTCAGCATTTATTCACCCTCATTCAAAACCAATATGAAATGATTTAGTGGTGAAGTGTGAAGATCACATAGATCCAACCAACCCTCTCAATCACCTATAACATCAAGCTGAAAGCTCAGGGAGTTTGCTGCCATCTGGCTGATGAAACCTTCCATTCAACATCACTTCACCAGGGAATGACAGTGGAGAAAAGCAGAACACTTCCAACAGAACATCAGAGGAAATGCAGTGATATTTGCCACCCTTCTTGCTTTCCTGCTTTGTATTTTACTCACAGAACGATCTTCCTTTCTCATCCTATGATCTCATTCGATCGTTTCTTTGTGCTTTGCATCTTTTCATTGTGCGCTCGCTGTGATTGTGAATGTCTAAAATTGCTGTGAACAGGCAGTTTAGAAAAGAGTGGAGAAAAAAACATTACCTTTCTATTTACAGTTTCTTGTGTGATACTGTGTGTGATACAGGCTAGTGTGAACATGTTAGCTCAGACTGGAAGACATGATTCTATCTAGCTCACTAGTCTCGTTTTTTCTTTGCGCACATGCTGAAACTTTTAATGAGCGAGCAAGCATTTGTTCTGAACAGGTGATACTTAAGATAATGAACGTAACACCCCACTCAGAAATAAAACCATATCTGTAATTATTTTTCATTCTGTTATATCAAAGTAACTTCTGTTCAAGTGCTGTAGATTGTCTGTTAGATTTCCAATTGCTACATGATAAAATGCTTAAGCTGTTCAAGCAACTTAAAATAAAAGGTTACAATTAGAACCGAAAAAGCATTTTACAGCATGACAACCAGTATGTGAGTGGTGCATCATGATGTGTTAAACTAAAACAGTTGTGTTGTTCATACTGGAAGCACCCATTGGCTGCATTTCTCTTTTTGACCAGCCACTCACTTTAATTTTGCCTGTTTGTTTCTGTCTCTTATGCTCACAAAGGCTGCATTTATTTGATAACTGTAAAAAAACGTTAAGAAACCATAAAAGTTTAATGCAACCAGCTGCAGAACATTTTTGAGTTTTCTCAACTTAGGGACATTAGTTGTACAAACTTTTTTCATGTTAAATAGTTGAATAAACTTTAAAAGCTGAATTTGTCATACAAAACATGTTAGATTTTTTACAGTGTAATACAGTAAAAGCAGTAATATTGTGAAATTGTAATTTAAAATAACTGTTCTCTACTTTAAAATGAAACATATTCCTGTGATGGCAAAACTGAATGTTTAGCATTAATTTTGGACATCTCAAAGTATTTGAAGTAAATCATTTAGTCATATTTAAGGTCTGAAATTGACAGGGTATAAAATACTTGCAAAATGAAAAAATGGAATCCATCTTATTTCTGAGAGAGAGACGTCACTTGAGGTGTGTCTGTCTGCTGACAAAATAAAAGAAAAATGACAGGGAAGAAACAAACTGACACCACCTTACAGTAGTTGATCCAGACGTTTAGTAAATAATCCATTAGTAATTGGACTGAAAAGCCTTCATGTTAAACACCTTAATCTATCCGATTGAGCTCGATCCGAATGAAAATTTGATCGGATTAAAGGAGATGGCTTATTCCTTGTCAAGAGGACATGTAAACACTTGATCGGATTGAAAACCGAAACTGAAAGGACTGCGCATGTGCAATGACGTACTGTAGAAATAAGGTAATGACATATGACGCACAGAACGAGCTGTTCTTCCTGTTGAGTAATGTGTCATATAAATGAGTGTCCCGTCATTCTAAAATTATCCCTTGACTTAGCGTCTGTGAAGCAGGACAATGTCCCACCAGTCCTTGTTTCGGATTCTCATGCACAGGCGCGGGAGGGGTATGATAAATATAAGCAGCACAGCAAAATGGTTCATATCCTCATCGCCTCGATCAATTATGACCAGAAATTGATAAATATTAAGTCTGCTGTTTAAAACAAATAAAGAACTAATGTAGGAATAGTTATTATGCACAAACAGATGGAAACCCTGCATATTTTTGCAGTGTGCGCATGTCAAAAAAAAAAAAAAAACATTCTGATTTGAAGATTGTGATATGAATGTGCACATCAACCCGATCAGTTTAATTAGAGTTCATGTAAACACTACATTCAGATTTATCAATCGGAATGAATTCAGTGTAATTAGGGATGTTAGAAGGACACATGAACTCTGAAAGACACCATATATGCTTGATGAGAGAGAGAGAGAGAGAGAGAGAGAGAGGGTGGGTGACATAAATCCCTGCCCCATCCCCCAGCTCCAAGGCTGATTTTATTTTTTGATGAGATGTCAAGTTCTCCATTACAAAGCAAAGATCTTGAAAGGTGTATTCCTTGAGATAAAACTATATCTTGTGATTGGCAATGTCACAACCCTTTAGCCAAACCCCTTATCAGCTTCCGCAGACCAAAATATTGGAGGTCATGTTCTCTCCATCTGAAATTGGACTTAAGCTCTTAAAATACATAATTCTGATGGTTCACACATTCTATATTACCAGCTTGACCATAGACAGGTTTCATCGGACCCACGCACATTGCCACGGTTACGAGCCTGGCCCGAAGTTAACTTACGGTCTGTGTTTGTTTATCATTCTGGCAAGTGGATAGTACGGTGCACTACTCAGTAGAAACACATTTTTGACGTACTATTCTTGGATAACATGATATAAATATTAACGATCAAGCAGAGGGCATATTACACCAGCGCAAAAACAGTGTGTTCGATTCATCAAAAAACTAGATAAATTAATGGATTTACGTGTCCTGCAAAATATTTAAATGCCTTTATCATGGAGTGTAAAACAATTTTTGCTTTATCCTCAAAAAACAAACAAAAAAAACATAAATTAGGATAATGTTGCACAATTAAAATGAAAGATGATAACGCATAAGAAAGATAACGCAGCCTCTGTTGTTATTGATTCATTGCAAACGTCTACGGGAAGTAAAGTTTGGGCCACAAAAGCGCAAATGACCAGTAACGTTTGTTTATGTTGTTGCCTAGAAACCGTCTATACGACTGGAATTTTTCTGTTTTGATTATTATAAAATATACCTAATTGATAGTTAAATATAACTATTTATTGAACATTAGTTTAATTTTGATGTTGCCTGCTGTTTTATAAATGTAAAGCAACTGCATTACATTAAAACATTTATTTTTTTATCTGTAATTCTCGTTTTATTTATGTTTTATATATATATATACTGTATATTATTAATAAAGGTTTTCTCTCTATTAGGGCAAAGCAAATAAACCTGCAGAAAACTAAAATGGTTGCCAGCCATAAAAAACAGTGTCATAATTCACTGTATTAGTCTGGCAGTATTAGTATTTATTCTTATTTTGTGTAGCACAAAGCCTTAGGATTTACAAGGCTATTGGGTGCAATTACCTTTAGAAAAAGTGAGCTCAATCACCCCACTTCTCCTTGATAGAGAGACCGATACTGCCAAGTTCCAGAAAGAGCGCTTAAACTTCTCCATGGTAGGACAGATAAATACATGAGACAGTCTCATTCTGTAGATTAATGTTGCATCGCTAGCCCTCGTCCCAGGTCGACTTCAGGGGACAGTAGGCACGATTTGAGGCACATTTCCTGTGAACCCGTGGTTGAGGCCATTTAATACGAGTCTTTTTTTTCAAGGACAACAAGAAAAGCACCAGCAGTAGCCTTGTCCGTCTTTGTCCCTGTCTCAGGGACACAATCTGATCTCACCTGAGATACTGAGTATTATGTAAAATCAGCTATTAAGAACTGTAATATATGATCCACTTAAAACCTGACTCTTTACATTTACTCAAGTGGCTGGGCATTTATTCTGAGTAACCAGTAACAGAAGGTGGCAATTAGGGTGTTTGAGTCCTTGGTTGTTTTGAGAGCAGTTTAAAATGAGAAAATGTCCCCAAAGGTTCATAGCTTTAAACAAGCAGCTCCAGACAGGTAGAAGGTCTTATTTTTTATCTCCGTCTGCATGTGTGCGTTTGAATAGGGGAAGTAAATGGGCTTGAAACCCCACAGTCTGCACCTGCCTCACAGTCTGTCTTTGCTCACATTATGACATAAAGGCACAGTCACCGCTATATGCTCCAGCCATATCGCTCCCTCACTTTTCCTGGATAGGTCAGAATTGTCGGCATGGAGCCAATGATGCAAGAAAGCCCTGTGTTTGTTATGGATGGGAGAGCATCTCACTCGGACTGCTCACAATGTAATGTTTTATAGAGTTGCACGCCCACAGGTTATGTTTATTTCTGTTGTGCATGCTGACAGTTTTTGAGGAGATTGTGAAGGGAATTTGATGAGTTTCTTGGCATTCCCAAACACAGACTCCCAAGGGCACCAACATGCATACATCTTGACTGCAACTACCTTTCCCTTCCAAATTTAACTATGCCATCTTTTTCCTGTCAGACTTCAAGTGGGAGGTATTAAAATCTTCACTTGAAGCAACATTGAAGAGTCTTTTACAATGATCCAAAGTCTCAGACAGTCAAATTCGGGTTATTATCATAAATAGGAAATGAACTATAATCTTAGAGTCTGACCAAAGAAAGCAGAAATGGAATCTATATTCGTCTTTGTGTAAGAGTATGGCATCTTATCCTACTGCTGTTAAACATATTCACAGATCCGCAAGAGATACAGTCTTGTACTCTGACTTCATACTGTTTACTCCACTGCATTAAAGAGTGGCACAAATAAATGTCATGCACTCCTAAATCTGTGAGAGCATACCTGGCGGAGCACAGCTTCCATTCCCTATAGCTCCTGGGAATTCTCTGGCAGAATGAAGATGCATTCCTGAGGTTTGATTTACAGGAGACATTAGAATATGCTGAATCTATTTGCTTTGGGCAGAGTTAAGAATATCATGAAATTAGTGATCGTACCACAACTTTATATCAACTATAGCACCCTAAATAGTTTTTAAAATCAGTTCCTTGCAGCACAAATCTTTCGTCCTGTTTTCCAGTATAAAAGTATTAATAGTAAAGTAAATAGTATGTTTGCAGTGCTGGTGTATCTGCTGGTCCTTATTCTGATCCAAAGCAAATAAATGCTTCATGCATATCAAGAGTTTGTGAATAAACTGCAGATATTGATCCACAATTAGAGATGAAAGATGTTCATGGTAATATTTTATCTGCTTATGTGCTGTTGCTTCACATGAGGCAAACAAGAATTATTTTTGTATTATTTTATAAGTTGTACACTATTGCAAAGCTCTTTTGTAAATAGTAACCCACAATAACTGTATCTGCTATGAGAATAGAATGCAAACAATAAGTGTTTCTTACATCTTCTTTTCCTCTCTCTTCTTTTCCCTCCCTCCCTCCTCCTTCACCGCTGCCCTCGTCTATCTTCGCTGGAGCAGTGGATCACTTGGGCATTGAGTTCATGGGTAAGAAAAAGAAAGCGTTTTCTTATTGGCACAGCGATGAATCATGCTTAGAGAGTTTATTTGAGCCACAGTGGTTGTGTATCTGCTTTGTGCAGTCGTGCCTTTCTTTTCATTGCATGTGTTTGAATGTGAACGTTCCTGTTATCTCTTTTGACTGTGCACTGTATGTGGGCTAAAATGTTGTTTTCCCTTTTTGACTCCTCACAACAAACAGCTTCTATAAAGATACCTCCAGAGTCAACACAAATGCATTCACATAGTAATGATAAAGGTAGTAACATTTGACGCATAAGACTGCTTCGTTTACATTTGACAGGACGAAAATTTGCCTGATCTTGAGGTTATTTGAATTATCTACCAAAGAATTGTGGTGCAGACTGCAGAGACATGCAATCAAACCTGGTTTTGTTTCAAATAACCGCTCCGTGCCAGTGGCGGTTTACATTGAATTGCACCCCGGGCAAGACCTCCTTCGAGCGCCCCCAAACCTCGGGAGAGACCCAGGGGTGAACTGTCCCCGAGCACCCCCACCCTTCCCCCTCCCCCAATGAAAAATGCCACCCCGGGCGACTGCACGGTTCACCTGTGCCAAAAACCGCTACTGCTCAGTGCACTTAGTCTAGCGTGTGGTCAGAGATTAGTAACAGAGAGCAAATTATAAATGCACACTGTTGAGATCATAGGTGTTTTTTTCTTGCTCTCAAACTGATCTATCCTTTCGTCCAATCACTCACCTGCATTCCACTGCAGAATTCGAATGCTCTTTGGTCTCCTTGGAAACGGCATTGAAATGTTGAGAGGACAGTGACAGGAGACAGTGAGAGTGATTTCATTTTGTTGGCACAGTTTCAGAGGTAACAGGCTCAGTGTCTTAACCATATATTCGTGTTTAATAAAAATGTTGTGTAGGCTAAACTTCGAGTTCTGTAAAATATGCAATGCCCAGATACACAATTATCTGCTTTGCATCAAATAATCTAAACTAATTACTTCAGATTCTGTATTAGACCATATTATGGGGAATTTCATATAACTATAATGTGACATCATCTCGTGACTTAGAGCGAGAAATATCTATCAGTATTTTGATTATAGAGCTTGGAAGATTCCCAGAGCGTTAGATCGATGGGGGGCTGAGGGTAACAGGCAGATGGATTTTGTTCATGTTGATTTTCAATTTCCATTGTTGAGGCCTATATAGCACGCCTCTTCCAGGAGGTTTCTGATTGAGTGCAGCTGGCTCTTTGCTCACTTTTATATCTGGATTTCAATTTTTTCTTTTTTTTCTTTTCATCCAACCAAACTCTACAATATAGATGCACTCACTTCTGTCAGCACACTTTACAAGTTGTATACAAGTTGGTATACAACTGATTTCATTACGTTAATTACTGAACTCGTTCTTTCACTGAGCTCAACCGACTTAAGATATAGATATAGATGGTGTATTCATATTATACTATGAATGGGTCCAGCCTGAAAAAATACAGTTTTGTCATAATTTAGTTTAGAAAAAAAAATTATGAGAAAGTTGTTGTCAGATTTCCAGCCCAGGCTCATGGGAACGCACCAATGACAAGATTTTTGCAAAGTGTAAAATACATTGCATCGTGTTTCACAACAGTTTCCAAGTGAAATGTCCAGTGAGTGGTGCTAAAATAGTTTAGTTTAGTTTTTTTTCTGGAACAGATGAACGTAAATCTGGCAACATTTTATTACGTTGGTTTTTGTACGTTTTACCACAGTTCTGAATTGAAATGTCCGGCTTAAACGCTCCATCCCGTTAAATAGCGTACACCTACACTAACTAATGTTTACAAAAGCAAATGACAATTCAATTGTAACCATGCCATTTTAGCTTGTGTTTGACTCATCTTCACGGAAAGATGAAATTTAATCACATGCTTGGTAAACAACTTTGGAGAATTTGTTCCCCAATCAAAAAAATAGCTGCAATTGCATGACTGAAAAAGCTGGCAATGGGGTGTTTCAAAGATGGCCGCCGAGAGAAATATGAAGTTTAAAGGGGTTAAACTTAATAAGTTAATATGATTCTTTAGTGTCTATTAAAAATTATCATTAGTATTGTAAGAAAACACAGTGCATGTGACTTTAAATGATAATGAGCTTTGCTGCCCCTCTGTTCTGTTGGGCGTTTTTACACAACACACATGGAGTGTTGCCTTGACAACAGTTTAGGGTATATTTTGGAGCAAGAATGGCAACGGGAGTCTCTGAGGACACATCTGTGCAACCGTATCAATTTGAACCGGAGTCGGACCTGGAACAAGATGACGGCCTCAACGAAGTTTGACAATTAAGGCTCGAACAGGACGTTTCTGAATTGTTAGTTAACGTAATGTTACTTTGATCTATCTTTGTATGTCCTGGCAGGGTAGCGTAGTGAGATACGAATGCTATGTGTTTACTGATGTATATGTTAGTTCATTGACAGATTGATGTTACAGCTATTGGTCATTATCACAAGCGTACACAGTTTGTAATAACACAATAACCATTAACCGTTGTTCATTATAAACGTGGTATTATAAATTTGAGAACTTCATACATAGAAAGCATGCCGTAATGTAACTTACCCTGTAAACTTTAGCCGCATAAGGGTTTATAAAATGTTACACTCCCTTCTTCTGGAGGTGCAGCAGGAACACGAATAGTTGGTACCGATCCTTTTTTCTTAGCAAAACCTGCTTTATACTGACCCTCGTTTATAAAGCAGTCTGGTGAGAAATGGTTCGCGCAAACATGAAAGCATTGACGTTGATCTGGGGAAATATTCCCTTCGAAAACAAAAATCAGCCACTGCGTCTTCAGCTGTTCGGATTTAGGAACATCAAATTGACTGCTGTGTTCTTTATTACACTCAAGAACAGAACACCACAATCACTTAGACGCCATTCTGCTCCAGCTATTAACAATGGCGGACTATGACGAAAGATTGCTCAGGGCGGGTCTGTGTTAAAACGCTGCTGTCAATTAACAATTGTGGGAGGGGTGTCAGACCGTGTGACGTCACACATCAGACGTCTCGATTTGAGACAGGGGAAAACATATAAGGAGATTTTTTTTTTAAAACACTGGATGGATTTTTATCATTATAGGATGGTTGTGTACAGGCACTGCCAACACACATTTCCGTACAATCAACTTGTAAAAGTGCATGTACCATTATATGACCCCTTTAACACACTTGTTTAGGGTGTTAAACTTTCACACACAAGCCTTTCCTTGACGGCTCAGGTTGAAGTTCATTTAATTTTACCCAAAAATAAAAATTCTGTTTTTATTATTTTCAAACCTGTATGAATGTTTTTCTTCTGCAGAACACAAAATAACATATTTTGAAAAATCAGACTGACAGTCTCTGTCGATCTATCTGTCTGTCGATCTGTCTTTCTATATATCTGTGTATCCACCTGTCTATCTATCTGTCTGTCTGTCTTATCGAATTTTGAGCCATTGAACAACAAAGGGAGCACTTTACAGTTTTAGACCACATGAAGTCTGTCATTTGAGTCAGGACCTGAGTGTTTTAATTCTGCCATCTTAAAAGAGAAGATTGTGAAGGCTGAGGCACCCTTTCGTGCATTGCTTTATCTCACACAGCTGTAGGACTCAGTGTGACAGCTTGTTTAAGCCTTCGTTTTAGCATTTTGTTTTCTATGTGATGGTTTGATACAGTAGTTGCCATGTGCACACTCAGACCTCAGAATGATACCTGTAAATACAGTTTCACTTCCTCTAAGCAAAGAATGGACTACACTGATGAAAGAGGGTTGAGTGATTCCTCCCAGGCTTTTTAAGACCACATACTGAGCTTGACTTTCCCATTAGTGAGCATGGGGCAAATAGGAGAGGAGAGAAGTACAAGTATAGAATAAAATGAGGGTCTAGGGACAATTTGAAAAGCAAATGTGTTGTTCTAGTTTTGTTCTAGATTTGAATTGTTAAAATGATTGCTACAGTTACAACGTCTGAGTTTATGAATATACAAAAATCAACATACAATGCTGTGCTCAACATCAAGTATTTTTTTTCTGCCAGCCTTGTTAGTTAGTAGTTAGTTGTACTGAAATGTCCTAGCCCTGCACATAGTTTCAGAAAGAAAAGAAAAAAAAATTGCCAGTATTTGCTTAGGTTTTTTAAAAAGTTTTTTTATCTTTATTTAATTTTTTTATTTTATTAAATAAATTGAAAAAATAGTTTTAAAAAAATCCAGACTTTTACCTATACTGTCTCAGTAGGCATTCTTTTTGATGAGCTCTGAACTGACATATTGTCATTTTGTGAATTGTATAGACTGCGTGTTTAATCAGGAAACCATATTGCAATTCAGATGTGATATGTACAAATGGATGATCTACATATCTACTGCTCCTGTGTCAAATATATGGGGGAATTCACAAAGAATACTAATATCATCATTGGTTTGCCTGTGCTGTCTGAAAGGTTTTCAGACCCTTTTCACTAAAGGAATAATTACAATTAAGTAACAACACAAAAACACCTAAGAAATCAGTGCTAGCTGTTGCTATGGGGTATGGTGTTGTCATCCCATAGAGTCTATAAAACAAGTTAAAACTGCATGAAGCACAACAAGCGTATCAGTGAGAACGCTTATTTTAACAGCATTTCCCCCCGGGACATCAGATTTGTGTCATTATTGATACTGCTTGTAATCGTAATGCAATGGACTGGTGTGCAGGATATAAATTAAGCCTTTTTAAGCTGACTGTCAGCTGATCACGTCTACCTATAGGAATATGACGTCTATCACAGCATAAATATATAAGCTCCTTCAGTATTATCAGCTGCTATCGTGTTTCTCCGGAGCTCATTTACCCTCCTCCATCCCCAGCTCCTCTTGAATCAGACTAAACTCCTGAATTATTTTGTACATTTAATATAATTAATGATATCTGCAGTACATTATGTTGGTTCTGTTCTGTTTCCCCTAACGGGGGTTATTGCTGCTCTCCCTGCTCTTATCCATGCTAGGCTGCATGGATGTGCAGGGAGTTCTTGCCCAGAACAGAACAATACCGCCAATCCAAACTGCTAAATCATCTTTGTGGTCCTGACAGAAATAAAAATGAACACAAAAAACCTGCCTACCTTACACAACACTGAAGGGAGCACTTACACTCTACGTACACTGCAACGGTCACACTATGATCTAAGTATATATAAAAAATATATATATTCAACATATGCACAAATGTATATTCTAAATAAAATGAGCAAAGTTTATAGTAAGATGTCAATTATGCTAGGTAAGTGTGTAGCCTTATTTGCATAGAAAGGATTCATGTTTGCTCTGAATGAATAATTAATTTACATTTACAGAAATGCATTGCTGGATAATGGGTATTTAAGACAAGGTTTCGCACTTAAAAGACCTAAATATGAACTTGTTGACTGTTTTTGTCGTTAAAAATCTGAAGGGAAAAAAACGAAATCCTGTATTCTCTGTGAAGATTATGGAAATCTTAAGTGAATCACTGTTATTCCAGGTTGACTATAAGTGTTCAGTGTGTGTGTGTGTGTGTGTGTGTGTGTGTGTGTGTGTGTGTGTGTGTGTGTGTGTGTGTGTGTGTGTGTGTGTGTGTGTGTGTGTGTGTGTGTGTGTGTGTGTGTGTGTGTGTGTGTGAGGGGTTGAACCCTTTGATGTGTCTTTGAGATGCCTGGAGCGCCACTGAAATGTCACTCAGGTCTCTCATTCATTATCATGTTCAATCATGGTTATCAGTCGAGCACGACTAGCACTGTGCCCTCTAAAAGTGCACACTTAGGTCACACTTACATGGAAAACATGCTGAACAACTGTGACTTCTGAAAAAAATACCATACTTCTGTTTCAGGCCTGACAGGTCAGAAAACCAAAAAATAGATGAGTTGGCTGTGTGTAGTGAAGTGTAAAGTTAAATGGAAAACCAACTAACAGACGCTACATTGCTGTCACTCAAGGGGGAGACTTCCAGTTTATGCGATTCAAAATAATTTTTTCATTTAAAAAGTGTTTGTGTGCGTGCGTGCGTGCGTGCGTGCTTGCGTGTGTGTGTATGAAATGTAGGGATGCACCGAATCCAGATTTTTGGGGTTCGGCCGAATACCGAATCCACTGGCTAAGATTCGGCCGAATCTGAAACCGAATACCGAATCCTTCTCCCATCCTCAGTCCATCATCACAGTAAACACATTAACGAAGTCAGTACCGTCGCAAGGGCTGTGCCAAGTGTGCGACCGCACGGGGCCTTGCAAGGTAGTGACAAATGACTTGATGTAAAAAGCTAGTTAAAGTTTATGTCCTTCAAAATACTATAATAGTTAAAAGACATAGCCTAGCTAAAAAGTGCACCGCGATGCTGTATTATTCTGCTGGTTAGATTTGTATTATGCAGTAGGCTAACTTACTATATTTTTCTTTGCGCGAGATTGCGCATGTGACAGCGATTCACGCGCATATATGTCACTTAGTGCGGCACCGCACATCAGGCTCGTAGAGAGCTTTATTCAGGCCATTTAAATTCTGATTTTAGCTGCCTCTGAAACTATAGATATTAGACTACTTAAGACATTCAAGTAAAAAGGCTACACTAGAAATCCGTGCTCATTGAAAAACGGAACGAGTAAAAAATCATTTTAGTTATTAAACGCAAAGTTTTTAATTTCAAAATAATTTCTAAATTCGGTTCATATTTCTAACAAACGAAATTCAAGGGCAAAATAACGAAATGGTTAAAAAAAAACTTACCACCATGCAAATTCAAACATTTCGCTCTTTTAATTTGAATTAATGATTGAATAACATCTACCAACTTACGTGCATGGCATATGGAATGACTTATCACGAGTGGAAAAAGCGCTTTAGTCGCCTAACCAGTCCCGCTGCTCCATAACGCGCTTCACGTGCTGCGTGTAGGGCACCAATAATGACCAGCACCAAGTGATGGTCATTCACCATCAGCAAGTGATCGCGCTTAGGGCATCACTACGGCCAGCGACGGCACTGCGCATAACATCAGTTAATGGAAAGCGTGCGCCGTTTACGCAGAAGCCTAGTTTTTATCGACATTCAGTAGGCTAGAATAACGCAAAAGCAAATATGTAATGAAAACGTGGCTACTGAGAGAGTAGTCCAAACTAACTCAAGTGAATACAGGTTTTTTGACAAACGCTTTTTACCAATTCATAATTTAGAACATATAGGCTATTTCAAAATAGGCGCACTGTGCAGTTCAGTTACAGTTTAACTTAACTCATTGCTGTTAAAATGGATAGGCTATAAGATTTATTTTTTATTTTTTTAATATTCACATAAACAACATATTTTTCGTCACTACAGCAACTGACCCCGGGCCTCGCATATCACGTTGGTTAAGAAAAATATGCTGTATAGCGTTATTTGTTCACTCACGGAGCGCGTTGACATGTGCAACCACAAACCAGATATATCTCGCAAAATGAAGCAATGGAAAAGCTTACTGTGTGGGACCATTTCGACAGAAAAATGCAGAAGTAGTACAAGCTCCTGACAGCTCCTTAAAGCAAATTAAAGGCGCTTCCCGAGGCTGCACAACTCGTATACTCTCGGATGTTTCATACGCAAATGATTTAACAGCGGCTAATTGTTTAGGGTCCTTGTCATCACGAGACAAATCGGTATTGCAAATTGAACATGTAGCTCGACTTGAATCGCTTTTTTTAACTTAAAGTAGCCTACTGCCACGTTTTCTGTTCATGAGTTCCATTTTCACTTTCAACGGCGGCGTCATTAGCCTACGTTCGACCAGTGGGGCGCACATAGTGCAATCCTAGGGTTCGGGTTCGGTGGAAAAAAATTCTGAGATTCGGCAGAAACGAACCCCATCAAAAAGCCCATTATTCGGCGAATCGAACCCGAATCCTGGATTCGTGCATCCCTAATGAAATGTTTAAAATAATTAATACAAATCAAAACTGAAATGGTCCAAATGTTTTATTAAGCCCTATTATTTGTTTACTCATTTAATAATATATAATAAATATTTAATAAATTCTTTATTCATAATAAGATTATTCAATTCGATTTGATGGAATTTTACTAGGCATGTCCCGATAACACTTTTTCACTTCCGATACCAATGCCACGGCTTTGGCTATTTGCAGATTCCGATATCAATCCGATATTTTTATTTTATTCTTGAACTAATACTAATAATACTAATAATAAGTAAGAAGCCAAAATAAGGGACACCTTTTATCAATTTACATAAATTCTTATGACTATATTATTATGTTATTATGTGTCCCAATATTTATCTAAATATGTTTTTTTTTCATAAACTTTATATGACAGAATTATTTATTATGTATGATTAATATAGCCTAGCAAAATTATAAATTAACATTAATTAGGCTATCATCTATTAATTAACCTGTCTAAAAAAAAATCAATTCTGTCGGCCAAGCTCTGATAATGTATGGAATATTATATTTTTTTTTTTTAAATTCAAAAACAATAGCCCTACCTTTAGAAGCGCGGATGTGTCTGAAGACACTGAAATGCTGCTCTGCAGAGTGTGCAGTTAGCCTGAGGTTCATCATGAGTTACTGGATAGACCAATTGATACTTTTTTTTATATTTAGCCCTATATCTGGAGGATCCTCTTGTGTTCGTCAAACGGTGGACGCGAGCTTTACAGCGCATATGTTCTCGAGACTCGGCCGCTCAATCACGCACAAATGAGCTTCTCTACTAGCCTACTTATTGAGAAATTGATTTCTTTATTTGCTATCAGTATTCTCCACACTTCAAAATCCTTATATGTTTATTGAACTATGTGTGGACTTATGTAAAATACGGGATTTAAATGATGGTTTAAGCTAGATTTCCCCATGGTTTGTGTTGGATAGGTATCAGATCATATTTTTTTCTACGCTCTGATCTCCGATCTAGCGGTCTGGGCCAGTATCGGCACGATACCGAATCCGATGCCTTGGATAGGATCAGGACATCCCTAAATTTTACTATACAGTTGAAATTCATAATGATAAATGGAATGGTCTGTTGTACAGATAAATAGACTAATAGGTAATAATCACCTATTAGTAAAGAAGTTGTATAGAAAATATTAATAATAATTCTGAAATTAAATGAATTGAAACATTTTATTTAATTATTTTTCTGCACAACAGACTACATTTTTCATCGTACAGAGACATGTTTTAACTTGAATATTTCAAAAGCATTGATGCTATATGTAAAAGTATAGGCATAAACTAACATAACACCCCTCTTTCCCTGCCCGTCACTCCTCTTTGAGAGGATCAATGATATGTGGAAGAGGATGAGGTAATGTGTAGGAGAGGGCACAGAATGAAGAGAGGATGTGCTAATACATCCCACCTCCTCTTATCTCTCCTCTTCCCTTTTTCATACTTTATCCCAGGGTTTGCAGTCACTTTAATTATGTGATGGTGGACTTAATGGCATGGGAGTAAGTCCATTTGTAAAGCATGACGATGAATAAATAATGAAAGCAGGAGAGAAAACCGAATGATGTGCGATTAGCTTCACAAAGATTTGCACTCTCGTTTATTGATCTTTTCTGCGAGTTAGTGGACTTGTATGAACCTCTGAACCTTTGGAGATTTTTTTTTAACTTGAGACAATTTAAGTCAGAGGAGACAAGAACCAAAATTCATGTTCCTTTTTGTCAGATTTTATTTCTGACTTGAAGTAATAAATTATTGAACCAGTCTTGGCTAATAGTTTTGTAGTGTCGAGCTGTACTGGTACAGTACAGTACAGTGTCGAGCTGTACTGGTACGCCTATTCCTATTTCTACTGCCTGAGGACGTTACCAAAATGGCTACCAAGTAAACTGACTAACCTTAAGGGAGTATGGTATTACTTGTTTATTGATATTACTATTACCCTGGTAAAGTCAGTATAAAATGGAATTTATAATCTTTTCTTCCCTATATTGTCATGTACATCTTACTGAAACGGCTTCCCAAACAAGAAAAAATGTAGGATGTGACATGTTTTTGTCTATCAGGCATTGATTAGATCTTTATGCTATTGCTGTGATCTCATGTGAGTGACAGATTGTCCTCGCGTCAGTGAACACACCATCAGAGAAGAGATGAGATGTTGCTGCAAGACGGAGTAAAGTTATTTTGATTAAAGATTACAAGGAAACATCAAAAAAAGATATTCACGGATAAATCATTTATAATAACTACTTCAATATTCCATAACAATTAGAATTGTCTATTTTAATTTCATGGTGGCTTTGATTTTAACTGCGAGGTTAAAATTGCTTTGAGTCTGACCTTGGAAAGCTGATCTGATTGTTTGATTCTATTCACACTCATGTAGTCGACACGTTCTTTATATTCAGTGCAATGTGAAGTTAGTGGCAGCTCTTGTAAAGTGTTGTGTCTGAGTATAATCTGATTGATTGCCTATTAACAGTTGTGAAGACAAGCGTGATTTACTCTTTCATATGAGAAATGACAGCTGATATTTTTCACACTTAATACTGTCCATTTAGGTTTAAACACTTGTCCTGTGTGATCTATACTACAATATATATATATATATATATATATATATATATATATATATATATATATCGTCTATTACTCGCCTCTTTACAATGATTCAGTTTAACGACTCCCTACAAGTCACACAGGGGTTTTGCCCACACTACAAACTAGCATTTTGGAAAATGAAGCTCCCACTAGAGCAACCAGCCATGTTTTATTTTCTTATTCCTGGCTACCACTATTGCAGCAACTAATATTTAGTAATGTGCTGCATTTATTGAAAGTGTTTCCCGTAGATGCATCTGCATATGTGCTATGATCTTGCTTTTGTATAACGGTGAATGTTTTTCTCATGTCTCTTCTTGTTTTCTTCCTCTTGTTTGTTTCGTCTCAACAGAGAGCAAGGAGGTGTACAAAAGACAAGTGATGTCTATCACATGTATTGCCATGGGGATCAGCTTTCTAGGCACCCTCTGCATGGCTCTCTACTGTCGGAACAAGTAAGTGGACCTCAGAATTAATCAAAGCTTAAGCTGTTCCCCAGAGCATATCATTTGAAAGAAGGGCATAATATAACAAGCTGGAGTAAAGAGTGACTGCTATGGAAACCCAGAAACATAATGACTAGTGGTGGGGACATAATTACTTTCTCATAAAAGCACCCACAGCTCTACTGGCCACCTTTCCATCAGGAATGAATTAAAACATTTTTGGCCTATGGCCTGCTTTGAATGTGCTACTGGTGGTGCTTTTGCTATTCAGCTTATATAGGCTTTTTTCAAGACTTTAATTGAGACAAATATATTTTACACAATCATGATAGGCTCATGATTCGGATGACTTGAGCTGCCCATTGTCTGTATTAAAAAAATTAAAAGTAATTGTCAAAAGACACAATAGTTCACTGCCTATTGTTCCAATCACTTCCATGGCCATACAGTAGGTGTATAAAAATCAATCAAGAAGCGTACATTCACGGTCTGAGGCTGACGTAACTTGTGCATTCCCTAAAGCATAACGTGCAACACAGATAAGCGTCCCACTTAATGAACACCCTTATTATTGTTAGTTCCTACCAACAATAACATTGCATGACTTATATTGGTTTTAAATGCATATGAAAAAAAATTGTCTTAAACTCCATGAAAAAAATAGTTTGGGAAGTTCATTATACAAAAATACAATACAATTAATATTTCACTTCCCAACTTGCTACATAGGCATGCAGACTTCTTCTTCAACATTTGTGAAAGAACTCTCAGGAGCTCAGTTAATTCAAGCGTGTTACCGTGAAAGGTTGCCACCTGTGCAATAAGTCCATTTGTGAAATTTCCTCACAACTAAATATTCCACGGTCAACTGTTAGTGGTAATGCGCTTCTAGAAAAATGGTCAAAAATTCCCATAAACACACTCCTAAACCTTGTGGAAAGCCTTCCCAGAAGAGTTGAAGCTGTTATAGCTGCAAAGGGTGGGCAACTCCATATTAAACCCTACGGATTAAGAACGGGATGTCATTAAAGTTCATGTGCATGTAAAGGCAAGCGTTCCAAAACTTTTGGCAATATAGTGTACCTTATTACATCATAGAATATAAAAACAATTTGCACTTGAATTCAACAGTAGTTTGCTGTTACTATTCATTATGCAATATTATAATTATACTATTTAATTGCACTTCATTTTTATTGAATAAAATAAATACACAAATAAATAAAAAAATAAAAAATAAAAAAAATAATAAAAAAAATATATATATATATTTATTTATAAACATTTGCAAATCCTTAAATTTCATTATTTTAATTTTAATTATAATTATTTAGTTAATTTAAAAAAAATATTAAAATAAGTTTAAAAAAAACAAAGTTTAAAAAAAACAAAGTTAGGGCTAAGGGGCCTTCAGATATTATTGTGGACAATGAGGGGCCATGAGAATTGCTTTAAAAAGGTGCATGTGATGCTGACTCAGAATTTGGTCAAATTTTGATATCATAGGAAACAGAATAATTAAAACTCCTACCTTTAGAACAGCCTTGGGAGAGTGTCTACGATAATTTAAAATGCTACAGGAAAGTGGGTAATAATAGCCACATTAGACAGAAACTTTGATTGATGTGTTCCATGCAGTTGAGTATATATATCCATATTTCACCCATGAGTTGAGTCAAGCATCAGTAAGAGCAACTGACTGAAGCAAGAAAGTGTGTGTGGAACAGCCCAGCAATTTCAATAAAACACATGATACGAGTGAACGAACTGACAGAAGAAAAATCAAACAATGATGTAGTGACATTTAAGTGCACCAGTAATTATTTTATCTCCCAGAAAAATAGCTATGGGCTGTCTTGACTGTCAGAAAATATTCTTACAGATGATGGGTGATGTGTTTGCATGCGAATGAGTGTAAATAAATATCCCCATATTTTGTATTGTTCTCTAATTATGCTGCCCTCTACAGGAGAAGGAGAGAAAAGCTCCAGGCACACTTGAAAGAGAGTCGTACCCAGAAGAACTACAACCTCAACTCTTCCAGCCTGGCCCCTAAACACATCCTTAGGCCTCAGCAAGGCCTGCAGATCCAGAAAGTAAGCTCCTCTGGATCTTTTTTATGACTGGCATCAATTTATGTTTTGTATCCGGATAGTATGTGGATATTCTTAAACTAGATTGCATCTTGCCTTCCATTGTGTCTCTACTAGTGTATTCAGACTTTTAAAGACCCTAGGAAAATTGCTTTTTTTGAAAATGCAGTTTTATGTGTTGACACATTGCCTATTGAAACAGGAAGCTTGGAGAGGATTTATCAAAAGGATTTTCTTTTTAAGAAAATTACCAAAAGTCTTTTGGTTTACGTCAGAGCTGTTGTCATGAACCATTCAGTCAGTCCATTGAGTCTAAATAAGACACCAAAAATATTCCATTAGAAACCCTTTAATGGGTAAGTTATTCAGTGCCTGATTACAAATCCTAGAAAATCACTTGATGGACGACATCTAAACTGTTATTATGGCCATAGCGATATTATGGCAGGATTTTTTAGCATTTGATTGGAAAGATATTTGTAGAAAAAGAAGGGTCATGAGTATGTATTATCCATTCTCATAAAAGAGAGACTATAATACATTTTCAGTGCATTAATCTATTCATTTTGTTAAATGTTTGAAGTACTCTAGTATACAGTTGGCCTCAAAGTTGAAAGACATAAGCTGATTTTCCATTGTTGGACCAGAAGATTCTAAGAACTTTAAAGAATGGTTCCAGTTATAGCTCTACTTGAGCTTGGTTTGACATGGCACGATTATAAATAATTCTCGGCCTGGTAGAATGCATTTCAGCATTGGTCATTTGTCTGTTTCTCTGTTTCTTTCCAAGTGTGCTAATTAAATGACGTAAACACAATTTAATAATAAAATTAAAAGAAATATCTGATCAATCTCCATAATGTGGTCGTTATTCACATTTTTTACCGTCTGTAAACTCTTGAAATAAAGGGTCCTATTTTAACAATCTGAGCACATGGTGGTCTGAAGCGCATGGCGCAGGTGCACTTAGGACGTGTCCGAATCCACTTTTGCTAGTTTAATGACGGAAAAAAATGGTCGGCGCACCAGGCACATGGTCCAAAAGGATTGTACATTGTCTCTTAATGAGCCATGGGTGTGTTTTGGACGCACGATGGCAGATTAGCTTTTTACATGGCAGAGTTTGCGAGCTGAAAGACTGAACGCTTCTTCAGAGAGGAATCCTTTTATTTTTTAAATGTTTGTGTTCTGCTGTGCGTCCCTGTGTTTGTAAAAAGCAGTGTACATGCACTGTGCACCCGCCTATACGCGCATATCACTAATGCACTCTTTAAATAACACAAAAAATATGCCTCAAAATAGCAACTCGCCAACAATACACCTGAACACACCTCGATTTCAGACCAGCACTCCCATGAGCAAACAGATGGGCGCGAGTGCATTTGCTATTTAAACAACGTGGCACTGGACCTGATAATGATAACTGCGTCTAGCTGAAACTAGCAAAAAACTCTTACATTGTGCCTGCCATCGCATTGTGCTGGGTGTATGATAGGGCCCAAAGAGAGATCAAATGTAGCTGGTATTGGTTTACCGTTACTGTGGAAAAGCGGTATTGAACAGTTTCAAATATTTCAGTATAGATATGTTTTGAAAACATGTATATTTTTGTCAAGACTATAAAGAAACCTAAAAGATTCGGGGCTTTTGAAAAAATATTCAGGGCTGCAGCCCCCACCCCCTTGCTCTGACCCTGATATGAGGGCCTTCAAATATTGTCTTGGACAAAGGAGGGTCTTGAAGTCAAAAAGGTTAAGAACCACTGAACAAAAAGCCTCAAAACTCCAAATGTTCTCATGGAGTCGTTGTATGTTGTCAAGTGCTATATGATAGGGATCCAATCACTGAAAATACATGTTTAATGGGGTTTCTGAGACAAATCCCATCACATCTCTTGCTCATCAGTGGGTAAAACCAAGAACAGCTGACGCTTTACACCCCTCAGCTCGTTGTAATGAGGCTCTGTTACAGCTATTCAGGGTGTGTAAGTCTCTTTGGACAGCCACACTAATAATGGTAGTCATGCTAGTCCATCATTGAGGGTTTGTGATTACTGCATCATTCTCTGTCTTTCCAGCTCAGAAACGGTGTGCCAGTCCAGAGTCCAAGTGAATGTAGACAGTGCAGCCTGTTGGGAGATTTGGTTAATATTCGTCACTTTCTCAATTGCCCCACTAGCCGATCCATCACAGATAAGCCGATACAGGCTATTTGCATGGCAAACACAGTTGTAATTTGAATGTCACTCAAACCCAGTGAGATGTTTAATCGTTACAGCAATCACACACTGTCAGAAGACATGCAAATGCCAGCCAAAGCAATCAAATCTAGGCTAGTGAAAAGGACAGACCAAGCTTTTGACACGTTATGTTAGTTAGTTTTTTCATGACAATGACATGATTTTTTTCTTTTAGTAATTATATGAACTGTGGTGAAAATAGGATAGAATGACTTGTCCAACATTTGAAGCATATCTGCATTAGAGAAACCCCTGGTTGCAATATCTGTGAAATTTATAAGATTACAAATTTAAGATATGTTTCCATCACATTTCAAAGTCAGTCCTAACCTGTGCCCCCATATATATATATATATATTTCATATGCACTGCACTCTGTCTGGTGCACCTTTCGCTGAAAGTTCAGCCCTCGGGCATATAAACAAACATTTATAATAGACAGGCAACATTCAACCTGTCTTGTCTAGAATTATATTTTAGGCCATGTAAATGTGAAGTATGTGTTGTTAGCTTTGCCCCTGCATACCACAAAGATTTTGAAATATTCAGTTCAAACTGTTGGCATTTGGCTGACATGAGTGTGAGCAAGAACACCAACTCTCAGCTTTCTAAACCCTATCACATTTAACACATTTACTCCAGATATTCCTCACTGACATGGAATTAAAAACAATTACCATCTAACTTGGGACACATCATTTAGATTGCACAAGCTCTTGGTGATGGTCTTGCATGCCATTAGGGCAAAATTAAAACATCCATTATATTAACATCCCCTTCTAAGAAACCAGCATGTATTCACCCTTATACAACTATGTTCAAAGCAGATGCATCAAGTTCCAATGAGATCATTATTCCCCATACATCTCATATATTTGCCTCTATAGCTGCATAAACAAAGTCATATAGCTTTGATATGTGCCATCATGATTTCTGACGTGATCTCCACTATGCTATTTAGAAATAATCTTTTTTTTTTTTTTTATATATATATATATGTCTCAATTTTCAGCTCTTTTGTTTAGTGGATTTTCTCCCCCTAATTTGCTCATTACATTTCTGAATAACATTTCAGAATGTGTAAACATCACATGTTCTGCTCACTGTATATTCCTTCTCAGATGCATTTTCTAAACATTTTGTTGCTTGTATGGTCCAAGATTACGACTTTTCATTCATATGTTTCATAAAACAATAGAACATGCTTGTTACCTGGACATTAGTGTTAATTGTATTTTAAAAATGAGAATTTAGTCTATAAAATTGTAATATTTTTGGACTTTTTGTTCATCTAAAAATTGGGACATTTTGGCTGAATTCACTTGATTATTTAAAAGCTAAGTTTCCTTCTCAAGCCTGTTTGTTTAAAAGCACTTTCTGGAAATGTAGGTGGCTATGCTTTGAAAAATGCATCTTCCAGATCAGAAAGGCATGCTTTCAAAAGATTTCAGATGAAGTCATTTTTGATTGCCTGAATGGGTTCTTTTGAGGTGGTCAGAGTGCATCTGAGGGAAAAGAAATGGACTGCTTCAATAATGATAGGCTTTCTAATACTAGTTACCTATGTGATAAAGCATTGACCTTGAATTCAGAAATTACCATTTACATCTTAGAATGAATCAGACAGCTTTTTCAACGGTTGTAGGAAATTATTTTTAAGATTTTTTGTAGCACTCTGAGCTGAGTCATGACTTTGCCTTTGTGAAGCTCAGACTATTGCAAGAATATGTTTGGGTTTGAAAAAAAACATCTTAACTGATGTGTTAATTTTTTTGTTTCACACCTTACAAGCACTACTACCATTTTAGAAAACCCGATTCTATACCTTTTCTGAATGTTTGGCTTTTATTTTTCTCTCTGAATTCATATAAATCTGTTATTAGTCAGAATGTCTTACCACCATGTCCTCCCACAGTTTTATTTCTACTCTTTCTCTGGCTCCCTTTTTCCTTTGGTAGAATTATTTTCTCTCTCTATAGCTCCTTCCCACTCACCTGATATTTTCAATAGCACATTCACTGTCATCATGATTCACATAATCATATAGCTATGCAATTCATATTAACATAGAACCATAACAACATAACATGGCATAACTTAAAGTCTAAAGTAATCATAAACTAGATTTTGTTTTGAATTAACTTGAATTTCAACATTTTAAAATTGCTTACGGTATTGTGCGTGGGTTATATTTCACATTTGTATTGTCAGCTTCAGCCCAGGTTTAAAAAAAATGTCAAGCTTGCATGTCATTTCAACAATATCTCACGACCAATGCATATGTATTTGTACTAGGTGGCTAATTCGTATGAACTTGTACAACCTCACTCTATGAATTTGTTCGATTTGATGGGTAGGTTTTAGGGGAGGGGTTAGGGATAGGTAATTCGTACGAAATCAAATGAATTGACAAACTTGTTAAATGCGTGTGATTTAGCTAAACATTTTTGAGTGAGATTGTTCAGGTTTGTACAAATTAGCCATCTCGTAAAATACGTACGAATTGCCGTGAGATCGTGTTGGTCATTTCTTTGTCAAGGCACTGTCAGCATTTCACAGACACTAGACATTTCCTCCATGCTACTGTTATATCACAAATTAATAAAGTGCTGTAGGCTGGGATGTTACCTGATGCATTTGAATCATAATGTCTCCCAGTCATAATTTGCAGAACGGAAAAGAATGAGTTACTAAATTATGCAAATACACTGCATATTTTTAAGCAATTACAATAAATGGCGAAGTCATGAATTGGTTTCCCAAGGCTTAAACCAATGAAAAGCATACTTTGAGTGCAATGTAAGTCGCTTTGGAAAAAGTTTCTGCCGAATGCATAAATGTAAATTAGGGAAAAAAAGGACAGGGAAAAAAAAACAATATGGTCTCTTCTGCGATGCATATATTGTTCCCACACAAGTTCCATTAGAGGACAGCTATTGGGACATTTCTTGGTTTTACATAGTCCTGAAAGTGCTATATTATCCAATTAGAGTGACTCTAGCGCCCTTCTCTGATCCTCCAGCCGTCAGTTCTCCTACTGTACACTCCCTCTCTCTTCTCTTCCACTCGACACTGTGAAGTGAAGGTGGGATAGTGGAGGAGATTAAGTATCTCTCTGACATTTAGATCATTGTGTGCATTCTGCCAGAAGCAGAAATGGGATTTTATGAGGAAGTCTTTCAAGGTGTGAAATTTAAATTAGATTTGTCTGCAGGTTCCATAAAGGTCTGTTAGATTATCTGAACATATCAGTGGAACCCGGCCACTGACTCTTTGTCAAAGTCAAGAATCAAGGCAAAGAGTAGAGCAGATGCCTGAGCTCTTCTGGATATATTATCCAACTAGGACTAAAAAAACTTATTCATTGATAGTTTGAAAGTTTATTGCCTCGCCCATAGACAACAGTGTAACATTTAACATTTGTCTTGCTTTTGTGTCTTTTGCAGTATCATAAACCCACAAGGTCCTTGCCACCACTTGGAAGTGCTGTTCGAGAATCCAGTTACACTCACAGCAATGCTGCCTCTACCAATCCACAGGGCACAATGACAGGAAAACACACCAGGTATGATAATAGTAATACTGCCTCTAAAACAAACCTCGCAGCAGAATAATCTTAATTTCGTCATAAAAAACCTTTGTTTTGTTTTTAATCCTTTTAAAGACGGCTCTTTCTTCCATGCTGATTTTATGTGACCATGTTCACTCTTTCATGGAAATGGTATTACCTGGTGGCTTTGGCCTCTTTCAGCTGTATAGTGCGCCCTGCCACTAAGCAAAAAATGGTTCAGGAATGTTTTGAGGAGCTTTGAGTTGTTGACTTGGCCTCCAAATTCCCCAGATCTCATTCCAATTGAGCATCTGTGGGATGTGCTCAACAAACATCTTGGTGCCAGATAACACAGCACACCTTCAGGGGTCTATTTGAGTCCATGCCTCAACGGGTCAGGGCTGTTTTGGCAGCAAAATGGGGACCAACACAACATAGTCATAATGTTATGCCTGATCAGTGTATATCGTAAATAATAGAAAAAAATATTCGTTCTTTCTTTCTATCAAAATTAGCTTTTGCCCCTGTCCCTCCCCTCTCCAACTGCTCACGTCTTCAAACGATCATTACAATGTAACTGATTGCACTTGACTCAGTGTAAGGAAGGATTTAAATATGCAGTGAATTATCTCTCTGTTGGAGACTCGTCTAAAATCGAGCATGAATTCCTCTTCAGGCTATTTTTTACCAAATAGTCAAATCTGTGCTCCTTACTGCCAGCGGTGTGATAGGTCAATTAATCTCTATGTTAATGTGGCCCCATTCAGTGGAAACGTATGTACAACATCTCCCCGTAGTTTGCCTAGCAGTATCACATAAATATCTAATTGGGAACAAAGTGACTCATTGGATGTGCTCTGTTTTTTAATGATAGAGGAAATATACTTTATTTATTTATTTATTTATTTATATATATATATATATATATATATATATATATATATATATATATATATATATATATATATATATACATATATACACATATATATATACACACTTACAATAATACACACACAAACACACATACACACACACACACATACACATATATATATATATATATATATATATATATATATAAAAGCACATACAAACACATACAAACAGTTGTGGTCAGCATTATGGGCATCCCTGGTATATATGATAATAGATGGATGTAAAAGTAAATCTGCATTGTTTATCCTTTTGGTCTTTCATTAACAATTAAATCTAACCTTTCATTGAAGTAAAACATTTGAAAGTGGGGGGTAAATCACATTATGAAATAAAAGCTTTTCTCCAAAAACACGTTGGCCATAATTATTGGCACCCTTTTAATGAATACTTTTTGCAACATCCTTGCCACATTTTGCAACCTCCTTCTATAATGCCTGATGAGTTTGGAGAACACATGATCCTTCAGATTCACATGTTGGTGCTTCTTCTCTTCAGTTCAGCCTCTCATTCTCTATAGGGTTCAGATCAGGGAACTTGGACAGCCATGGCAGAAGCTTCACTTTGTACTCTTGAGACACATTTTTGACTTGATTTTGATGTTTGTTTTGGATCGTTGTCCTGATGGAAGATCCAACCATGGCCCATTATGAGATTTCTAGCAAAAGCGGTCGGATTTAGATTTTGGTATTTGCTAGAATCCATGCTGCTATGTATCTGAACAAGATGTCCACGACCTCCAGCAAAAAAATAGGCCCACAACATTAAAGATCCAGCAGTATTTTTAACCGTGAGCATAGGGTACTTTTTATCCCTGTTTGCACAAAACCCATCTGGTGAGTTTGCTGCCAAAGAGCTCTTTTTGTTTTTAGTGAGCATAGAACTAGGTCCCTTTTGAAGTTCCAGTCGTGTCTGACAACTGAATATGCTGAAGTTTGTTTTTGGATGAGCGAGGAGGATTTTTCTTGAATCTCCAAACAACATGTGGTGATGTAGGGGTTGTTTGTTTGTTCTCTGCAATTCTCCAGCAGTGATCCTTGGAGAGACTTTGGCCACTTAAACTTTGTCCTTCCCTTGCATTAAGACAATATAGACAAACATCCTCTGTGAGGAGACAGATTCCTAACATATTCCTCATATTTATGTGGTACAGGAAGTCATGGCAATTTCATGTTCTTAGTCATCCTGGTGTGCTAAATATTTAAATATATACTTCAGTGATATTGTACTCTTAAAATATTATAGGGTTGCCGATAATTGTGGTCAACGTGTTTTGGAGAAAAATATTAATTTCATAATGTGATCTATCCATCCATCCATCCAGTACACACACACACACACACACACACACACATACATGCATGCATGCATACGTCTACAGGTGTGTAGACCAAATACAGAATTCCGAAGTATTTCTCAGCAAGCTTCATGAATACATGTCCTGTTTGTAAAACATTCAGCACACCAGATGGAGACAGAGAGAATGTGTGAGTGTAAAGCACTTCTAACATAAGAACACTATATAGACTAGGATAGAATATCTCTGAGGAAAAAAAATAAGATTCACTGCTTTGCTTTGTTCCGAGTCTTGTGCTGATTTTCTCTTTTTTTTTCAGTTTTATTGTATTTATTTATTTGAGTAATTATTTCTTTGTTTGTCTTTGTATTTGTTTTAGTAAATATATTTTCTTTTGCTAAATAAAATAATAAATAATTATGCTCACACTACCCTATCTTCATGTTCTATTAAGAGCATTTTTGTTTAACTGGCTGTTTTGGTTGTTTGCCTCTCCTATCCCGTCATTTCCTCTCTTCGACTGTTCTATCAAACTTAAAATTAAATGTAAAATAAAGGCAAAAAAAAATCCTTATAATAATAATAACAATAATAATAAAATGCATAATTTTAAAATAAATACTATTGTTGTTGCTGTTGTTTAGCTCTGTTCTGATGCTTTTAATATGTTTTATCTATGGGGGTAATATTGTAGCTTTATTCCAAACAAATATATTTTTATCCACAAATAAATGTAAATCGATTCACAAAAAATTTATAATTTTACAAATCAATAGAATGAGATCCACAAATAAATGCAGGAGTTTCACAAAAATGAATTAGATTCACAAATAAATACAATGACATTTGTGAATAACAAAAAAATCCACAACATATATTTTTATGTCACAAACACACAACTCTGCCTTGCATAAGTTGCATTCATTTGTGAATCGCTTCCTGTGCATTTGTGGATCTCTTCTTGCGCATTTGTGGATCGCAGCACAGCACGTGGATTTTGAAACATTTCTAGCGTCTAGACTCAAACGAATCCACAAATACGTACAAATACTCTACCCACCGTCTACTTAAGCCAATCAGATAACGACCATATCGTGCTGACCAATCGTAGCACGTTCTCGCTTCAACCAATTACGTTTTGGCCATGGACGTTCACCGCCAGATGTCAGTGCTGCGGCATCTCCAGCGGCCAGCGACTTTATTTTATTTTATATATTATAAATATATATATATATATATTTTGATTTAATAGCATTTTTTTATTTTATATAAACTGCATTTCAACAAAACAACATTATATAAGCTAGTTACCATAGTCGTTTCTCCAATCATGTGTAACCAATTTATCATAAATTGTGTTAATAAAGTTGTAATGAAGTTTTGGTACTGCATTAAATCAGAGAAAGCTGAAATTTTTCTCATATATATATGTGTGTGTGTGTGTGTGTGTGTGTGTGTGTGTGTGTGTGTGTGTGTGTGTGTGTGTGTGTGTGTGTGTGTGTGTGTGTGTGTGTGTGTGTGTGTGTGTGTGTGTGTGTGTGTGTACATACATTAATATTTAATAAACAGCATTTTCTATGAAGGCATTATTTTATCTCACTGAAACATGAAGGCGAAATTGACTCTTTTTGATATATATATCCTTCATGTTTCAGTGACGATAAAATAATGCCTTCATAGAAAATGCTGTTTATTAAATATTAATTTGAAATGTTATTAAATGTGAATATAAACTGTTATTCAATTAATACAGAAGCTAGTTTCTGATGTGCTGCACAATTTTGGTATTAAATCAGATAAGCTGAAATTGCGGCTTCTCCAACAGCCAGCTGTCACTGCAGCGGCATCTCCTATAGTGGCATCTTCAACTTCAAAAAGACTGGTAATTATTAGACTGGTAACAAGTTCGGTGTCACTCTGTTCCCGCCCTGTTAGTAAGCCAAAACGTGATTGGTTGAAGCGAGAATGTGCTACGATTGGTCAGCACGATATGGCCGTTATCTGATTGGCTTAAGTAGACGGTGGGTGGAGTCTATGTATTTGTGGATTCGTTTGAGTCTAGACGCTAGAAATGTTTCAAAATCCACGTGCTTTGCTGCGATCCACAAATGCGCAAGAAGAGATCCACAAATGCACAGGAACTTATGCAAGGCAGAGTTGTGTGTTTGTGACATAAAAATATATATGTGGATTTTTTTGTTATTCACAAATGTCATTGTATTTATTTGTGAATCTAATTCAATTTTGTGAAACTCCTGCATTTATTTGTGGATCTCATTCTATTGATTTGTGAAATTATAATTTTTTTGTGAATCGCTTTACATTTATTTGTGGATAACAATATATTTGTTTGGAATAAAGCCACAATATTACCCCCATATTTATCTGGCCTAGTCAAAGCCCCACATCAAGATATTATTATTATTATTATCCCAGAATAAACATGCACTGTTGAACTGTTTCTCCCTGGGGCTCAAATTGACTCGAGCAAAAACTAACAAAAGTACATATTAAGAAAACCATGAGTGATATATGGTTTGTTTTATTTTAAAGGAGCGGTTCCCTTTCTAATAGTCCAGATCAGAGGAGTCGTTCTGCTCTTCGGCCTGCATCTCGCAGAACACCACCCATAACCAGAGGATGTCTGAATGCTATTGGTGGATCAAGAGATTCTGGTCCTGCCTACCAACATCTACAGGAAGTAGACAGCTCAGAGAGGGAGTCAGTGAGAAGGTTAGTTAGCAACATTAATTTGCAATGAGCTTAATACTAATTATTTAATGCTTGAGCATAGTCATGCCCCAATGGATTAAACTCTAGTCTGTGATTCTCTGAGGGATGGGATTCATTAATGTGATGAAAATGGCATTCAATTTGAGGGGGGTTAGGGGGGTTGGATGCTGAAGGGTGGTGTCCATGTGAGTCAGGAGTCAGTTCTGGTAGGTGACACTTTCTGCCTCTACCAGGACCCCTCTATCTGTTCCCTCTTTATGAGCCAATCTGTAGTTTTAAGCAACAGCTTCTACTACAAAACCCCAAGGCAGAGACCGTTATTACACTCACTCTTTGTCATGTTTCCCTGTTTCTCCTATTGAATCTTAGATCTGATTTTTAGAATCTGAAAGTTTTCACAAGGTTCAATATATAAAGATTTATTTAATTGTTTGTTTGTTTTCCTCTTAAAGAGGAACAATTTCCCATTTTCTTTAGTGTGTAATGTTGCTGTTTGAGAATACAAAAGGTTACAAAGCACAAAGTCCACTCCAAAGGGAGTTATTCTCTACATCATTAAGCACTGTTTCTGAACTCCCTGAAACACCTTGTTTGTAGCCTTAAGTTTTCTTCTGGGAACGCACACGTCACAATATATACGCCCAAGGCATATGCAGACAGAGGGGGGCGAGGCCTCTTAACACGGTTATAATACGGGGTGTGACATTTCCGAAAAATGTAAAGTGGTTAACCGAATTCAACGCGCTGATCCAGCCAACCAATCAGAGCACATTGCACTTTTTTGGATGGAGGGGCTTCATAGAGACAGGAAATAAATAGAGCATTTCAGACAGACTGCAAAGAATAGGTGTTGCAACACCGTGAAATGTGAAAATGTGTTTGACTTGTATGTGTATTGAATGTGTATTCTTGTAGACCCCCAAAACAAAATCAGGAGTTTGTAAAAGGGCATAATACTATGGGTCCACTTTAAGATTCTGTATGTGTATGTTTCCAGTACATCTTGTCAGCAGCAGTGCTCTTCTAATTACTGAAAATAACCAATGGTATAGAATCAGTTACAATGTTTAGTCTAATTCATAAACAAGAGCTGGTTCATTCGTTTTTATTTAGGGCTATTTTGCACAAAAGAACCACTGTTCGTCTCCATCCGTGATATTAATTCAACCTCCAATACAAACTCCTATGCATGATGCTACTTGTGGGCGGGGCCCTGTCTCTCTCAGGCAAGAGAGGACCCATGATTGGTCACTGGCAAGGTTGACTTTTTATTGCCCAGAGTGTATCTTTTAATGTATTTGTGTATGTGCCATAAAGCCTGTTTTATAATTGCTCCCAAATTTTCAGTGGTGAGCGTATGCCTTTGTCTCCATGCTGACTGTTAGAGCAACAAGCGGGCTTGTCTGAGCTCTATTATTGAAGTTCTGTATGCAGGCATGACTCACTGAGACAGGAGGGCACTGGGGAGTGCTGCCTTTTCTAGAAGCAGCACAGCTAATAAAAACCACACTGTCATAGCCAATTAAACAGCCAGTGATATATCAATGGAATGGGCAGTCCTGGATGAGTTTGCTAGAATGGGCCAGTCATCAAGTCGCACACAATATAGGCTATCCTGGCCCAGTTAGTCCTCGTTTGCTATACTGGAAGGCTTTGCCGCGTGGAAGACACCACCTCGCCTTAAAATCTCCAACAGGGTCTCAGCACTGACCTATTTCCAGCCTTCCAGCCTGAAAAATAATATTTTTCCTTCCAGAGAGAGCTCTGTTACCATAGAGACAGGCTGGGATACGGGACAGGAAAGAGAAGGAGAGAGTGGGAGTGAGACAGGAGAGGAGTGACAGAAAAATAGGAAGGAGGGAGGGAGAGAGACACACAGATAGAACTGTTTTG
Source organism: Gobiocypris rarus (assembly GCA_023029165.1). Lineage (NCBI taxonomy): Eukaryota > Metazoa > Chordata > Actinopteri > Cypriniformes > Gobionidae > Gobiocypris > Gobiocypris rarus. The sequence continues at coordinate 26,922,388 of CM040927.1, read as the reverse complement.
CATATGACAGCAGAAAAAAATATTGGCCGTCTCATTCCTTCCGTCCCAGAAAGCTTGCTGTTATCTCGCTAGAGTGGCTTACGTAGGGAACAGACTTCTCATAGTGTTATTGTTCCCAGTATTTTTAGATCGAAAGGTACCTGTCAACCCCCTCTAGGTCATCTGGATTCCCTTGAGCTGAGTACTTTAGGAGGTATATAGGCAACATTTATAGTTGCTTACTCAAAGTAAGTCCCGCTGATTTCTATAAAACAATCCAGAGATTTCCCAGTTTGCGGCATATTCCTATTGACAAAATCGGTTTCTGAAGCCTGACCTCATCAGCTGCATATTTCTCTAACTGTGAGTGTTTGCTCATTAAAGTGTTTTCAGTAAGAGGCTTTCAAAGAGGCCAGGCTGTTCATTATACAGGACCTCAAAACATGCCCTGAATATATTTCATAACAGTGACACCCATCAGGCTGTTTTCCTTTCATCCCAATTCATTTTATGCAGGGATCTGAAATTGTTACATGATATGTTGAATACAACAGCACTGCAGGAAATAAGGTTATAAATCATAATTTGCACAGAGCGGCACAACAGTGTCACTTCCTTCGGATGTTACCTACTAACCCTCAAAAGTGATGTTTTCCTCCTTACTTACACTTTAACAACTGATCTGTCTATTCGTGAGATGCAGAGAGTGAGTGTCACTTACAGAGAAGCAGACCACCAATAATCTCTTTTTCAATCTGACGAGCTCTAATCTGATTGGTTGACTGTGGTTTTCTTTGTTTATTGTTTTAAAGACAGAACTAATCAGAATTTGCCAGGTTTGTGTCATCAGACCACTGACATATATTTGGTTTCATTTGAAGCACTTAGTAAAATTTGGATTGGATTTTAAATCACAACTCTATACATAATTTCTGCTGTTTTTCTGGAAAGTGGGTCCTGGGGACTGGCGTTGAGAAACATTGCTCTAAATGACAGTCAGACAGGCACTCCCTCTCTGTAGGCAGAATATGATGCAGAGTGAACCAGATCTTTTGTCGTTTAGTTGCATCTATGCAACTAGAGGAGAGATGGAGAGAGGGTCACTGGAGAACCGTGCTCAGCAGGAGATAGCAGAAGGAGCTTAATTAAAAGCACATGAATTTCTAGGTTCAAAAGAGCTCTCTTTTCTATTGACATTAAGGATTTTGGTAAATGATCACATTAAATCAAATCATGATCTCTAATCTTAAGCAAAAGCTCAGAAATGAAGGCTAAATCCATGCATCCTTAACTGTTTCCAAGTCTTGATAAATGATCCATGGCCTGCTGGAATACTTGACATTTCTGTCATATCTTCTAATTTATAGAAAATAGAATCAGACAATTTGCCTCCCCTTGATTGGGGCTTAACTCTGACTCGGTCATTATCAGAAAAAAAAGTAGTGCTTGGTTAAATATTGATGCTGTGAGAAAAGCCATTCTTTGTCAGGGATTATGAATTATTACACAAAGATAATGAATCAAGGGAACAATAACGATTGCTCCTAAATTGAGAGATTAGTTTACCAAAGGTCTGGTAGGATGGAACTTCTTAATTTTTTCATCCCTTTTAAAAGAATTTTGCATTCAAATCGTCAGAAGATTAACTTAAGAATGACTGCAATGGGGAGCAGCAAGTCCTGAAACAGGAAACAAGCTAAAGCCCAGCTGAACTAAACGATTATGAGTCAGAGAAGACACTGGGCTACCAGCCAAACAGAATGAATGTTGAATAGCTAATAAACTCAGATACCTGAATCTGTAGTAACATTTTTATTCCATCAACACTTAATAGCCTCAACATAAAAAAAAAATTGTATATATATATATATATATATATATATATATATACACACACACACACACACACACACACACACACAATATATACACTCACCTAAAGGATTATTAGGAACACCATACTAATACTGCGTTTGACCCCCTTTTCCCTTCAGAAATGCCCTAATTATCCGTGGCATTGATTCAACAAGGGGCTGAAAGCATTCTTTAGAAATGTTGGCCCATTTTGATAGGATAGCATCTTGCAGTTGATGGAGATTTGTTGGATGCACATCCAGGGCACGAAGCTCCCGTTTCATCACATCCCAAAGATGCTCTATTGGGTTGAGATCTGGTGATGGTGGGGGCCATTTTAGTACAGTGAACTCATTCTCATGTTCAAGAAACCAATTTGAAATGATTCGAGCTTTGTGACATGGTGCATTATTCTGCTGGAAGAAGCCATCAGAGGATGGGTACATGGTGGTCATTAAGGGATGGGCATGGTCAGAAACAATGCTCAGGTAGGCCGTGGCATTTAAACGATGCCCAATTGGCACTAAGGGGCCTAAAGTGTGCCAAGAAAACATCCCCACAGCATTACACCACCACCACCACCAGCCTGCAGAGTGGTAACAAGGCATGATGGATCCATGTTCTCATTCTGTTTATGCCAAATTCTGACTCTACCATCTGAATGTCTCAACAGAAATCGAGACTCATCAGACCAGGCAACGTCTTCAACTGTCCAATTTTGCTGAGCTTGTGCAAATTGTAGCCTCTTTTTCCTATTTGTAGTGGAGATGACTGGTACCCGGTGGGGTCTTCTGCTGTTGTAGCCCATCCACCTCAAGGTTGTGCGTGTTGTGGCTTCACAAATGCTTTGCTGCATACCTCGGTTGTAGCGAGTGGTTATTTCAGTCAAAGTTGCTCTTCTATCAGCTTGAATTAGTCGGCCCATTCTCCTCTGACCTCTAGCATCAACAAGGCATTTTCACCCACAGGACTGCCGCATACTGGATGTTTTTCCCTTTTATATATAGTTTTATATGTCTCATGTCATTTATTATGTCAGATGTTAAATTACAAATAATGTTGGCTGTGATGAGATGGTCAATTACATAGAGAATTACACTGAAATACATTCTTGTATCCCACCTTAATATCCATTCATAGATCAAGGTCAAGTTATTTTGCTGCTGGATTTGAAATATTTAAATGTGAAATTGGCAAGAGGTTTTTGAGATTTCAGTATTTCCCCATTCAAGTAGATAAGAGTTGGTCTTTCATGCCTAAAATAGCTGCCTGGGGGTGTTTCAAATATTGCAGCCGATTTACTTTTCTTGAAAAGGGACTTTGATATTGGCAAAAGTGACAGTGTTCAGGAACCTGTTTTAACCAGTCATTATTTTTGCATTTGTGTTTGTTGATGCTACAGGGGCAAAATTTACACACTTCAGCTTTATTTGGCTTTTAGAATATGTATCTAGGTATTCTTCTTTAGTTTCTAATTAGAATAATGGTGTGTAATCAACAAACATTCCCATGAAACCATTTTCTATATACATTCATGACTTTTCCTTAATCATCTTTTCCTCTTTCTTTGCAGAAACATCACCGGTCCAGGTAATGACCTATGTCAGGATTCTTTTTACAATATGCAAGCCTCACAATCCTCAAAATCTTGGAGCAGCCAATTGGACCAGAGGTGTGCTAGGAGCCTCAGGTCAGGTGGCCATAGCCAAAGTCCTCCTGCTCCCTATCGACCCTGCTCTATCCCAATCATTCCCTCCGTCCACTCCTACCAGGATGAGGTCTCGTGTATGCAAACCGCCCCTACTGATGGAAGCAGCCATTCTAGTCCCATGAAAAGCAAAGCAGATGCGTTAGCGGTCAATCAACAGTCCAAGGTAACGGTCTCCAACAGAGCGGCTAGTAGACGGGAGGATGTGACCTCACTACTTGACGAGGCTCAGGAACAGCTCAGAGCGCTAGCACATGCCCAGAGGAACCAGGAGGACATCAGTAGCTTCGTCCCTCAGGGGGCCAAAGGGACTGTGTGCATCCTTTTAGCAAATGGAGAGGGACAAGGAGGAGTGGCCTCTTTTGGGCCCACGGAGACTCACTTAGTGAACCCGAGAGACACACACAAAGATGCTACAAAGCCTGGCCAATGAGAAGGTGTTGACAGGACTAATCACAAATGTCCCGTGTGTCTTGGGGCTTAAGAACGCTCTGCCAAAATGCCACTGAATTTCCGAGGACCTGCTGTGGGTAGAAGCGTGGGAGAGTGGCAGTCTTGAACATGTGAAAAGATAATTTATTTATATGCATTTATTTAAGGAGAAACTTCTACTTAGAAAAAGAAACCAAATAGTCTGTCATCTCCATGGTGTTTTTAACTGTATAAAATATACATAAATATATATAAATGGATATAAATATATGAATTCAAACTGGTGACCAAGAACAAAAAAGGAATATGGGAATGAGAAACTTTCTTTTGTATTGTATCAGCTCCACAACCTTAAAGACTTGATGCTCGGTGGTTTAAAAAAAAAAATGTAAAAACAAAAAAGGAGTTTTTCCACTCGTTTCACTCATTTCCAACCAAGCTAAGCTTGTCCGACTCACAATCTTGTGTTTTGCACCTGCAGCAACTGTGTTTACTATCACCGTCCCAGTCACTGTCCTTTACCCTGCCAAGGAATATGGCTCCATCTGCCTTTGAAAACAGTGGAACGTGGATTACAATTGGACTAAACTTCTAAACGCTAATCGTATCCAGGCATGAGGTAACTGACAGTTAAGCACTGCCTCCAAGACATCGATTGGAAGAATTTGGTGTGTCTGTCCGTTTGTGGAGCAATCTGCGTTTTGTTTTCTGTGCCTCGGTGAGTTCACTCTTTCATTCTGATTGGGATACGAGTAAGGTAAGCTAAGCGGAACAGAGCACATCGTACAGCACACCACCTGAGATGCACAAACAGACCGGCGTCGCCTCTCCAGGACCGAGAATATTCCTGCATGGGATGGGGTGGGGAGGCGGTCTCGGCCAACACAAGGAGCTTCTGTGTTTTTTTTCTTTTCGTTCTTATGGAATCTGCTGCTTTCTGGGAAGGTGGGTGGGAGCAGCGGTCACTGAGTCTGTGTTCTACCTTTGGATTGGGACATAATATTTCTGTGAATTAACAACCAAATGTGGTAAGAAAGAAAAATTAACAATGAATCTTTAGTGAAGCTGTTTCTTTGTTTCCAATCTTTTTTGTTTTGTTTTTTTCCGACCCCCCAATTCACACAATTGTGCATGTTGGTGGTATTGTTTTGAAGAATCAAGCTATGATAGTTAATACTTATAATGATTAACACAAAGGCCCCACAAAGAGAAAATTGCATTATAATTGACATGCATCTGCTGATTTCAACCCAAATCCTGGTATAAAAACATGAGTGGTCTACTGAGTTTTATAGATCAGTCTTAATAGACCTGTGCTCAATGCCGGCATTATGTCGAATTTACATTTTATGTGCTGCTTTTCCTCCTGAAGCAGTAATTTAAGACCGCCAACTGTAGGTTGGTTTTAAGACCTTTGTTTTTAATGCATGTTGCATTTGTCCTTCATCAGTGATTGTGTCTACCATGCCAGACGTAACTCAAGGCCAAGATAGAATTAAACACATCTCCAAGTAAAAGAAAGCAAAGTAATGGTTAGCCTGTGGCAGAAAGGAGCTGTAAGGGCAGGCAGATAAGACTTTCATTTGATCTTATAAAATCTTTCCCTCGCAAAAGCGCTGACTTCAAATAATATACATGCCAAACCCCACCAACGACATGTAATCATGCATCAGAAGTAATGTAACACAAATTACGGGAAAGACAGGATAGATTTAGATCTTAAAGCTAAACCATTTCTTTTGTCAGACAAATTACCTTTTTTTTTTTTTTTTTTTTTAGTTGCAACTATTAGTGGTTTTATTACAAATCTTTTATAATAGTTAATGTAATTAATAAGTTCCCTAGAGGCCATAAGTTTTCTTTATGCCTATCCATCTCTTTTTATGGGCATAGATAACCAGAAACTTGCAACATGCAACAAACTGATGCCACATTGCTAAGTGATCTATAAAAACGGCAGACTACTTCATTTCCAGGTCATAGCAGCAGATATATAAACTGTCCTCCATCTGTTACTGCTATTAATGTTCATTTTCAGTTGAAATGGTGTGGGAAAGGTTTCATTTGAGCTGGACCATATTTTGTACACTAGTGCTGAATTATATTAAATTGTTTTTGCACAGTAATTACAATGTATGGTACTTTCTGTCATTATTCCAGAATGCAAGGTATGTGATTGCTGAATCAATTACTGAAGACAGTATATTGCAAGACATGTTTGGACAGTATGTGCAACCTGAAACTGTACAAGGTGTAACAAGCACAACCGAAACTTCATGGTTCTGTATAACAGCCCCTTGACGTACTTTAATTTGCAATTTCAGAATCGAGAAATTTCTGTTAATTCTTGTATGTGAGGAACTGCATTATTGCCCTCCCAATTGAAATAGTTTTTCTTTTCATTTAGTTAATTTTTTTATTTTTTCAATAAAGATGAATCTTCAGTGTTGAATAATTTTAAAATGCTTGCTTTTTACTAAATCAGAAATGATTAATATAAATTACAAAAACATCAGAGGTTATCTTAGTATTTTTTATACAGTAGTAATATATTTTAGCCTGACGTCGTCATACTTAATTCTATGTATGATGACGTCTGTAGAAGAGAGAAGCATAAAGAGGGAAGTGGTTTTTGATATGGCTAAAACACAGCCAAAGAGACAATGTTCTGATGAACAACTTGTAATGAAAAGGGAAAAGGAGAAGGAACGCGTAAAGTCCCGAATTTACATCGGACAAGCTTTCTAAAGGTGGCTAGAAATCCGACAGCAATCATGGCGCGCTCATGACTCTTTCAGGCTTAGAGCACCTTTAAGGATAAACGGAGTACTTACCAACACAATCATTAAATTGAGAGAAATAGTAAAGGTGAATGCATACACAAAGAAGTTCTCCGTTTAGGATTAGAACAAATTTAACCCAAGCGCTCTTTGGTGGCGTGAATGTGAATTACGGTTTATCATCTGTCCATCATCGTATAAAGCCCGCCCTAACAATTGGATTGGTCCGAACAGCTCCTGTTCGCGCATAGTTAGTTGCTCCACGTCGGATCAAGACCAGACTGAATTTCCAGAACGCAAATGTTGTGGGAGGGGCTAAATTCAGCTGGCATCCAGGCTAAATTTATGAATATTTTGAGATAGCTTTTATCTTTATATTTATTTACAGTTTTAATTTGAGTTTTTTAGTATTTTATTTCAGTTAGTTGCTCTAATATTTCAGTTGAAATGATATTCTGTTGTTTCAGTTTTATTTTAAATTTATTTAAATGTTCTATCCTGCTATCTCCACACACTATGGATGGCCTGTAGAAAGCAATAAAGGCAAATCCACATTGTCACATTTGTGATGAATGTTTACAAAATCTGCGATTTTATAACATCAATATTTTTAAAAAAATACTACAAAAGGCAAGATATACAGTGGGGCAAATAAGTATTTAGTCAGCCTACAAAAAATATTAATGGCACCTGTTTGAACTCGTTATCAGTATAAAAGACACCTGTCCACAACCTCAAACAGTCAGACTCCAAACTCTACTATGGCCAAGACCAAAGAGCTGTCAAAGGACACCAGAAACAAAATTGTAGACCTGCACCAGGCTGGGAAGACTGAAGCTGCAGTAGGTAAGCAGCTTGGTGTGAAGAAATCAACTAGCAGCAATTATTAGAAAATGGAAGACAAACAAGACCACTGATAATCTCCCTCGATCTGGGGCTCCAAGGAAGATCTCACCCCGTGGGGTCAAAATGATCACAAGAATGGTGAGCAAAAATCCCAGAACCACACGGGGGGACCTAATGAATGACCTGCAGAGAGCTGGGACCAAAGGAGCAAAGCCTACCATCAGTAACACACTACACTGCCAGGGACTCAAATCCTGCAGTGCCTGAGGTGTCCCCCTGCTTAAGCCAGTACATGTCCGGGCCTGTATGAAGTTTTTTAGACAGCATTTGGATGATCCAGAAGAGGATTGGGAGAATGTCATAAGGTCAGATGAAACCAAAATAGAACTGTTTTGGTAAAAACTCAACTTGTCGTGTTTGGAGGAGGAAGAATGCAGAGTTGCATCCAAAGAACACTGTACATACTGTAAAGCATGGGGGTGGAAACATGCTTTGGGCTGTTTTTCTGCAAAGGGACCAGGACACAACTGATTTGTGTAAAGGAAAGAATGAGTGGGGCCAAGTATCGTGAGATTTTGAGTAAAAAACTCCTTCCATCAGCAAGGGCATTGAAGATGAAACATGGCTGGGTCTTTCAGCATGACAATGATCCCAAACACACCCGGGCAACGAAGGAGTGGCTTCGTAAGAAGCATTTCAAGGTCCTGGAGTGGCCTAGCCAGTCTCCAGATCTCAAGCCCATAGAAAATCTTTGGAAGGATTTGAAAATTCAAGTTGCCCAGGGATAGCCCCAAAACATCACTGCGCTAGAGGAGATCTGCATGGAGGAATGGGCCAAGCTACCTGCAACAGTGTGTAAAAACCTTGTGGAGACTTACAGAAAACATTTGACCTCTGTCATTGCCAACAAAGGTTATATAACAAAATATTAAGATGAACTTTTGTTATTGACCAAATACTTATTTTCCACCATCATTTGCAAATAAATTATTTAAAAACCAGACAATGTGATTTTCTGGATTTTTTTTCTCATTCTGTCTCTCATAGTTGAAATGTACCTATGATGAAAATTGCAGGCCTCTCTCATCTTTTTTATGTGGGAGAACTTGCACAATTGGTGGCTGACTAAACACTTTTTTGCCCCCACTGTATGCAATATCTAAACACAGACAGAATGGTACTTAAAATTTCTACTGTCAATAAAAACAAATAATAATAAATAAAAAAAAACATTACAAATTTTTTTGCAACAACACAAGCTCAAGGCACTTTTTTGACACTTAAGACCACCAACCAAGGAATTTCAACTAGTAGTATGAGAATGATCCAAGAGGATTGAATTAAAATTGGGTGGGAGTCTGATTTATCTTGAGTTGTTACAGTCCACACAGCCAGAGGATCAGACCTATAAGATGTCTTCTAGTTGTGCAAAGTGGAAGGAGCAGGATTCCTTTTCAACAGTCATGAAGTGTTGGAGAACCTTGGTGTACTGAGAGGATCCATGCTGCTGTCTGAAGGAGTTGTGACAGTCAGGCACAATCGATGCAGAGAGTGATAGATTTGAAACATGCAACCAAAAAGCATAAAGGGTTGACGTTAAGTATACCTATGTTGTGGGTGTTTTTGGCTGAATAATAAAAACATGCTCTGGTCACACCCAGAAGTTTCATAGCAGGATTAGACCTTAGTTCAGTTAGGACATTTAAGTAGCTTTTATAAACATGCCTTGGAAAAAAATAATTACTGGTGGTATACAAAACAATTACTTTAGACAAAACAATGACACTAACATATTTTAAAGGAACACTCCACTTTTTTTGAAAATAGGCTCATTTTCCAAGTCCCCTAGAGTTCTATAGTTGAGTTTTACCATACTTTTAGCATAGCATAGCTTACCTATATGGCTAGGAACTACTTTCTCATTCCTGCGTAATAGTCTCGGATCTTTGCGGCCGTACCATGGCTGCACCTACCAGTGCAATGATATTACGCAGCGCTGAAAGTAGCCCCAAAAAGCCTATTTTCAAAAAAGGTGGAGTGTTCCTTTAAGATATGCCAGTGCAAGTTGCTGTCAGTTAAAACAGCTCAAACATACATTTTAGTCTAGTCTTAAGCCTTGTCTGTGAAACGGGGAATGTGTCCTTTAATTTTAGTCAGCATTAAGCCAGATCATTTCTTTAGCATCTGCATCAGGTTGGCACAATGGTGGCATATTGAGGAGTAATCGCTTCCATTGATGGAATGCTTCTATTTCTAACTTTTTGTATTTTCAGTTATTTGCTAGAGTGGCACTATTAGGCATCTTCTAAAAGAGAATCTACAGAATCTACAGATCAAAACACAGGAAAAGAAGAAGCAACAACATGCGATAGAAGCATTGCTTATGCACATGTAAAATAAAGCAATCTTTAAACAGCATACACATTAAAACTGCCTAAAGTTAATTTAAGTTAATTTAATGTCCAGGAAGAGGCATAAGACTGTGCAAGGTTTGGGGGTGTTGATGGAAGCTCTGTTCTTTCTTTTTATATATTGCATTTTCAGATATTCATACAACAAAATATGCCTGGGACCATGAAAGTTTTGTGAAAATGGTCAAAAATGCTGGCACTGGAGGAAGAGTTTATATTAAGGGCATTTTATTGTTTATTTTTGTATATTATAAGTCGATTATATCTGCAAGTCAAATGATTTATTTCAGTAACCTTCCTCATCATCTATCATTTTAGTCATGAGCTGTATGGGAAAGCCAAACACTTCAAAAGTATAATGAAACCAACTGAACGGCACAGAGCAAATTATCCTTGCAACACACTGGTTTGGTCATGGTGATGTATTGGTCTGTTTTTGTTACTCTCAGAATTATGCTTTATATAAATGAGATGTTGCCACAAACCATGTTTTAATATGAGGATCTCTGCAGAAGAAAACATCTTGGGACATGCATTATCAAGATTTCAATCCGGCATATAATGCCTTTAACATTCCACACACAAAACACAATGAGTGACAGTCAACATCAAATCATTAAACAAAGAGATGCACTCAAAGTCATCACCACGTAACTCGAAAAGAAATGAAGGTAAACAAATTATTCTTGAACTGACCAAAGTGTGAAACGCTAGAAGGTTTCATTAAAAGGGGGAATGTTTCATCTGGAGGAAAATCTCATTCTCAAAATTAGTTTTATGTTGTTATTTGTTGTGTGGTTGAGATCAGAATTATATAAGTCTTGGGTTCTAACACTCATTAACACTCTGTTTCCTATTTTATCATTAGCTATAAATTTGTTTTCATGTTCATCTGGGGTGTGTCCTGAGTTAACTATTAATATGCATATTAACTATATGCATATTAAATACTACATGAGTAATGCATTCAAAAATGTATCACAACAACCCAGGTGATATGCCTAATAGTGATAAAATAGTAAAAAAAAAAAAAAAAATATATATATATATATATATATATATATATATATATATATATATATATATATTGTGTAGACCTATGAATCATCAAATCTTCCTTTCCACCCTCCTCGAACTGCAGTACACAGAAGCTACTGGATATCACAAAAAACATCTGCTTTATTTTCATACCAACTGTAGTTCCACCATTGTACTGTAGTTCCAAAGGGATCACTAATCATATCCCCTTTTACAGAAAACCACTTAGTAAATGCATCACTCATGGCTAGCTCTCATTGCTTCTCCCATCATTCTTTTGCAGATGATGTTGAATTAGTTATCTCTGTTCCACCCTCTGACAACCAGATACCCTTATGAATCACTGCATGTCTGGCAAGCATTTCTGCCCGGATAAACACATCAACTGAAGCCCAATTGATCAAAAACCAAGTTGCTGTTCATCCTGGCCAAGAACCACCCTTGCCAAGAACTTGCCTTTTCAATAAACTCAACAATCTCACCCATAAGGAAAGCCAAGAATCTTGGTTTCACACTGGACAACGGATTATAATCGGAAATACCTCCCTTTTCAGCAGTAATTGATTCTCACTATTGTATTTTGCACAGGAAGCACTTCTCTTGCAGGTTCTGGCCAGAACACATGATTGCACATGCCTGTTGAGCTCAGTGGTCTCAAATGATATAGACAAGTACTTTTGTAAGTAGCATTGGATAATAGAAACTAAATGCCTTAAAAGTAACTGGTAGATTTTCTCAACATGTTAAAAAGTAGATCACCTGACATACTAGCTCCAATGAGTTAAGACTGCTGGGAAAAGTTACTTTTAAAGGTAATGTTACAACCCCCTCCCAAAAAAAACATACTATTTGCAGTACTAAGTATACTTTTTATGGAAAGTAATGTTACATCACTTTTGTTTGACTTTTTCTCACCTAGGCTGGACTTGGTGTTGAGTTATGCGTTTTATTCATTTTGAGAAATAGTGAATCTGTTTTGTGCAAGGGAGATGCGTAAACATATGCTCATATTTAGTACAGAACAATATCCATCATGTTTACACAGCGCACACAACGTCTCTGCACTTACTCCCGATGTCTCTAAACATAGGAACAGAAAAAGTGTCAGTCAATAAATGGGGGGAAAAAAAGTAACGGTGTTGAAAAAAAGAGATTTTGTTGTCACTTTAAAAGCAATGCTACCCCCAACACTGCTTAGAACTTCCCTGCAAATGAATGGAGTGCAATAGTGGGCTTTATTTGTCACTTCATTTTACATTTTCGTTTTTTAATTTCTATTAATGTTTATATGTAATTTTTGTACATGGGAGACATTTGTACTGCAGACAGAGAAAAAAATTCAATACATTTTTAATTGAACATTCTTAAATTTGTTGTTAACTGGGCTTCACAAATTTATCCTGGAACAACTCATACAAAAATGTAATTGAATTTGAGTCATGAGTTATTAGTTGTATCAAGTGTTTATTGTTTAACTGTGTCTTCTTAATTAGGTTTACAACGGACAGGTCTGGTTTTTCCTAGTTTCTCCTCAGAGCAATATAAAGAATGATAACAAGGTTTTACAAATAATCACTACATATTGATGATATAACTGAAAAAAAATAAAGCTTGATGTGACTTCAGTGCATTCAGTGTATAATACTGTTTTTCACTGCAGCTACATGCATAAATTACCCTGGCACTAAGTCTGCATCATCTTAAGCATTTTAACTCTTACATGATATTATTGAAGTGTTGCACGATCTTATATAATTTTGAATAAAGACAATAACTTGTTACTTAGTAAGTCATGATGTCATTCTGATTTCACATCTTTTTTTACATTTAAAAATCTTGACCTACAACATACTCATGCTGCAGAATAAATGGATGCATTAAAAACAACACTGCAATTCTCTGAACTAGAACATGAATAATGCATTGTTATTTCAGATAAACTACAAAATTCCAAGTAGGCCAGTTTCACTGTTTCGCCCATGCATGTACACTCTATGTACTTATTATAGTTTTTACAATAACTGGGTACTAACCCTGAACCTACACCTAAACCTAACGTTAACCCATGTAGTTACCTTATATTAACCAGTACTTTCTTAGCCAGGTAGCTACTAGGGGTGTAACGATATTCAAACCGAACCGAAAAACCCGTGATACACCCCGAACACGTCCCGTCCCCTGCCGCCCCAGGCCAGCGCTCACCTTATGCCACAGAATTTTTTTTTTCTTCTTTGACATTTGATTAAATAGTAATAAGTACATTTTTGACAACTAATAAGAGCTGTATTTTTGTTGCTTGTTACAAAAAAATATTTTCACAAATAGACATGGTTGCTTGTTTCTTCTGTGCTTTATTTGAAGTTATATACGGTGCACGTGTAACTAAAGAGTGTGCGCCGAGCACAGTATAACGGCTGACAGGACAAGAAAGTGGTTTTCTGAGGGGAGAGACTTTTTATTTCATAAGCTGCAAAAATAACAATGTTGCTGGAACTCCACGGTAGTATTTTGCCTGACTGGAAGACAAAAGTTAGTGTATATTTAGTAAATAATAATATTTAGTAAAAATACAGCTTTTATTAGTTGTTAAAATGTACTAATTACTATTTAATCAAATGTCAAGGAAGAAAAAAAATATTCTGTGGCATAAGGTGAAGTGAGAGCTGGGCTGGGGCAGCAGGGGGCGAGACGCGTTCGGTTCGACATGAGAGTATCATAGTTCGTACTGTGGGTGGCGTATCACGTTTTTTCAGTTCGGTTTGAATATCATTACATCCCTATCAGTGACACAATCATAGTTTCTCAATGTCTGTGGGCGATCTAAGGGCAAAAATCAAGTTTGCATTCTTCTTTATAAATATCATTGAAATAACACAGCATCAGTGATGCAAATGAGCCTGCAGATTCATAAAGTATCATATGTAAATATCAGCATGGTTAAATGGTCATGAATCCACTAAAGCAGTTTCACAATTTATGGTTAAAAATATATTATATTATATTATATTATATTATATTATATTATATTATATTATATTTATTATATACACTCACCTAAAGGATTATTAGGAACACCATACTAATACTGCGTGAATACTGCCCCTTTTGCCTTCAGAACTGCCTTAATTCTACGTGGCATTGATTCAAAAAGGTACTGAAAGCATTCTTTAGAAATGTTGGCCTATATTGATAGGATAGCATCTTGCAGTTGATGGAGATTTGTGGGATGCACATCCAGGGCAAGAAGCTCCCATTCCACCACATCCCAAAGATGCTCTATTGGGTTGAGATCTGGTGACTGTGGGGGCCATTTTAGTACAGTGAACTCATTCTCATGTTCAAGAAACCAATTTAAAATGATTCGAGCTTTGTGACATTGTGCATTATCCTGCTGGAAGTAGCCATCAGATGATGGGTACATGGTGGTCAAAAGGGGATGGACATGGTCAGAAACAATGCCCAGGTAGGCCGTGGCATTTAAACGATGCCCAATTGGCACTAAGGGGCCTAAAGTGTGCCAAGAAAACATCCGCCACACCATTACACCACCACCACCAGCCTGCACAGTGGTAACAAGGCATGATGGATCCATGTTCTCATTCTGTTTACGCCAAATTCTGACTCTACCATCTGAATGTCTCAACAGAAATCGAGACTCTTCAGACCAGGCAACATTTTTCCAGTCTTCAACTGTCCGATTTTGGTGAGCTTGTGCAAATTGTAGCCTCTTTTTCCTATGTGTAGTGGAGATGAGTGGTACCCGGTGGGGTCTTCTGCTGTTGTAGCCCATCCGCCTCAAGGTTGTGCGTGTTGTGGCTTCACAAATGCTTTGCTGCATACCTCGGTTGTAACGCAGTGGTTATTTCAATCAAAGTTGCTCTTCTATCAGCTTGAATCAGTCGGCCCATTCTCCTCTGACCTCTAGCATCAACAAGGCATTTTCACCCACAGGACTGCCGCATACTGGATGTTTTTCCCTTTACACACCAATCTTTGTAAACCCTAGAAATGGTTGTGCGTGAAAATCCCAGTAACAGAACAGATTGTGAAATACTCAGACTGGCCCCTTCTGGCACCAACAACCATGCCACGCTCAAAATTGCTTAAATCACCTTTCTTTCCCATTCTGACATTCAGTTTGGAGTTCAGGAGATTGTCTTGACCATGTGATAAAAGTTCATTATTTTCCATAATGTAATGATAAAAATTAAACTTTTATATATTTTAGATTCATTGCACACCAACTGAAATATTTCAGGTCTTTTATTGTTTTAATACTGATGATTTTGGCATACAGCTCATGAAAACCCCAAAATCTCAAAAATTAGATCATGAAAAGGTTCTCTAAACGGGCTATTAACCTAATCATCTGAATCAACTCATTAACTCTAAACACCTGCAAAAGATTCCTGAGGCTTTTAAAAACTCCCAGCCTGGTTCATTACTCAAAACCGCAATCATGGGTAAGACTGCCGACCTGACTGCTATCCAGAAAAGCCATCAATGACACCCTCAAGCGAGAGGGTAAGACACAGAAAGAAATTTCTGAAAGAATAGGCTGTTCCCAGAGTGCTGTATCAAGGCACCCTTAGTGGGAAGTCTGTGGGAAGGAAAAGTGTGGCAAAAACACTGCACAACGAGAAGAGGTGACCGGACCCTGAGGAAGATTGTGGAGAAGGACCGATTCCAGACCTTGGGGGACCTGCGGAAGTAGTGGACTGAGTCTGGAGTAGAAACATCCAGAGCCACCGTGCACAGGCGTGTGCAGGAAATGGGCTACAGGTGCCGCATTCCCCAGGTCAAGCCACTTTTGAACCAGAAACATCGGCAGAAGCGCCTGACCTGGGCTACAGAGAAGCAGCACTGGACTGTCGCTCAAATTTTGCATGTCATTAGGAAATCAAGGTGTCAGAGTCTGGAGGAAGACTGGGGAGAAGGAAATGCCAAAATGCCTGAAGTCCAGTGTCAAGTACCCACAGTCAGTGATGGTCTGGGGTGCCATGTCAGCTGCTGGTGTTGGTCCACTGTGTTTTATCAAGGGCAGCGTCAATGCAGCTAGCTATCAGGAGATTTTGGAGCACTTCATGCTTCCATCTGCTGAAAAGGTTTATGGAGATGAAGATTTCGTTTTTCAGCATGACCTGGCACCTGCTCACAGTGCCAAAACCACTGGTAAATGGTTTACTGACCATGGTATTACTGTGCTCAATTGGCCTGCCAACTCTCCTGACCTGAACCCCATTGAGAATCTGTGGGATATTGTGAAGAGAAAGTTGAGAGACGCAAGACCCAACACTCTGGATGAGCTTAAGGCCGCTATCGAAGCATCCTGGGCCTCCATAACACCTCAGCAGTGCCACAGGCTGATTGCCTCCATGCCACGCCGCATTGAAGCAGTCATTTCTGCAAAAGGATTCCTGACCAAGTATTGAGTGCATAACTGAACATAATTATTTTCTTTTATTGGTCGGATGAAATATGCTAATTTTTTTAGATAGGAATTTGGGGTTTTCATGAGCTGTATGCCAAAATCATCAGTATTAAAACAATAAAAGATCTGAAATATTTCAGTTGGTGTGCAATGAATCTAAAATATATGAAAGTTTAATTTTTATCATTACATTATGGAAAATAATGAGCTTTTATCACAATATGCTAATTTTTTGAGAAGGACCTGTATATATAAATAGAGTCCCAAATGTGTCAATGTATGCGCTGACAATGATAAACAGAAACCTGCTTATTTTATTTTTTTATTTATTTTAAATGGCCATCAGGTTATATAATCTCATCGGAACCCAAAACATGGATCCTAATTTACAAAATGTAAAAATCTTCTCAGTCAGTGAGTGCTGAAAAAAACAACCTGAAACCACTCTCACCTACATAGAGAAATATGATTCTGGTTAGAGAGGTCCCCTATGCAGCAGATTCATGGTTAAATCTGGCTTTTTTTTAAAGAGGAAGGCTTTTTTCTTGTCTTTATGAAACATTTCAGCCTTCTTCCAAATGCAGAATGTTGCTCCACCAGTATATATTCCTGCACCAGTGCACAGCAAAATTGAGAAATCAGGCCACTTTGACCCTCCGCCTCCAAATTACCCACCCAGTATATCTGTGAGAGACTCTCTCACCCCGTGGGTTCAAATCCACAGATAGCTGAGATCCCACTCCCGTTGAGATTGCACAAGCCCTTTTATTCTGTCTGTGGGAATCTCAACGGAAAACCAAAATTTAATTTGGTTAAATTAATCAGCTGGAGGCTTTATTGTAGTTGTTATATTGTAGTTGTTCACAGCAGGGGTGGAGCAGATTCATATACCCTAATTATACTAAACTTTCACAAGTTTTATATAATTCTTGAGAAAACCAAAACATATTTGGCTTGCTGATCATGATAAATAATTTCTCACCCTACTCACCCTCAAGTCATTTTTTATGACTTTCTCTCTTCCACAGAACACAAAAGAAGATATGTCGAAAAATGTATCTGTTTATTTTCCACACAGTCAAAGTCAATGGTTGTTTTAGACACCAATGGCTTTCAGTGTATGGACAAAAACAATTCTTCTTTTGTGTTCCAAAAGTTATAAAATATTCAATACATAATACATATGAATAAACACAGAGGTTAAGATTATGGAGAAATGTAAGAAGAACTGTCATGGGAGTGAAGTGACCCTTGTGAAATAGGATCTAGTTTTTCATACAGACTCAAAGACTTGATGTCATCCAGAAGTTCAGTTTCAGGAACATCAGACGAATCAAATTCATAAAGGTGCTGTAGCAATTTTTTATAGAGTAGCCCACAGAAAATGTCTCAGGTACCTGACAGATATCATTGAAAAAGGTGTCCAGAGATATCACACTTGTTTCTGTGACAGCCCTAATCTCTCTAAAACAATAACAAAAAAGGAAGCTATTGTTTAATCACTTTGAGATGCTCTCTGCCTGTCAGTTACTTTGAGCGTTCAAGATTGCTGACAGAGAGAGGTGGCGGTCTAATTCAGTCAAGCCTCATGGAAGATAGCACTTTAATGCTAAATAAAAATTAATTAAAAATTACCCCAATAATCCACTCCTCCTCGCTAAAGCAAATGTTAATCAGTAAAAAAAAAAAAAACATAAGTTGGACATTTGATGAAGTATTTCTGTGCCAGTATGGGCCAATGTGACATCAACAACAGCGGAATTTCCTTATACAGGCCGTACGGTCACTCCTCCGGAAAGGCACGCGTACACGTCGACCAGAGCGAGACAGCTAAAGTACGGCAAGTCGTCGGCTGCGCTGCACAAGTAGCAGGACTTCACAAAATCAACAAATTTTTGGTTGTCAGGGCAAGACAACCCTGTAGCTTCTCAAAGAACCAAACGTTAAGGGGACAGAGGATGGAGTTCGCTTTTCCGGAGTAGCAATGAAGTTGCGCAAGTGATTTTGTTGCACATCAACAGGGCTTGACAATAACTTTATTGCTCACCAGCCACTGTGGCTAGTAGTTTTCCAAAGTTACTAGCCACTCAGCATTTTCACTGGCCACAATTTTGCTTTTTGGAAATTATATTTTATATGATTAAAGTTGACACTGGCATGCTTAAATTACTTGATTTTGAGTCATTTTACTTGATTTAGAAGATTTAAAACCCTTTCAAATGCAGAGTGAACACCCAAATCAAGACTACATTGTAGTTATTTTTGTTAGGCTATATAAAAGAACAAAGATGCAAATTACAAAAACAAATAAATAAAAAAATCTAATATTTAATGACAGACAGGTATTTAATTCGGCTGCAGAATGCATGGACGTAATATCCTGATGAATATCCAGTTATTACCCACCTCTTTACGTACACTTAAGCTATAACAGACTGTGTTCATGCGAGATGTTCCACACGACGGAGACTTTGACATCTGTGTGCGCGTGTATTTGACGACAGAGAGAGAGTGCACACGAGAGAGCGCTTCTGTTGTGTGTCATTCAGCGCGATTCTGCCTATCGCACCTTAAAAAACTGCAAGGTAATTTGGCCGTAGACTGAAATTATATTCAACCCCCCAAAGTGGCTAGTGGAAGTGGCTGCCTTACCCGCCACAGCTAAAAGCTATATTTGCCAAGTCCGCGTATAACACCCGACTTTGGGCTTCTTTTTTTGCCAAGTCGCGTAAAAAAATATTTTAAAAAATCACGTTTTTTTGGGCTTATTTAAAAAAATGTGGTTGCTTATTAGGAAAATATAATAAGCAACTTTGTTTTTTTACATTCATGGTTGCTGTTTTTTTTCCAATACATTGACTGACACTTTTTCTCGTCCTCATACATCCCACCTCCTTGTCCCCCTCACTCAAGAAAAATCGCGTTCGACGTGCAGGCATGACATTATATAAATGCAGGTAATTATAGTTGGCTGACGTAAATAGACGTACACATTTTAACAAACAATGCCACCAGCAGAGATGTACAGAGATGGAGAGGAAACTGTGAGGAGACACCTAATTTAATTTTGGAAAAAAAAATGTGTGGTATTTTTTTTTATTATAAATATGTGTCCCAATGTGCATACTATCCATCCTAAATATACATTAGTAATTTTCAATACTATTTAGGGCAAACATATGCACATTGAGATGCAGGGCTTGTCTTTTTCACGGTTTGCAGTGTGTTTTCACTGCTCTGCTCCTAATGTGTGCACTTACTCCAATATGGGTTACCATAATTGGCCTTCACACCTTATTGCAATTTGATCTATTTTTGCTTTTCAGAACTGCAAGAGGTTTCAGTTTAATATGTTGCAGGCTCATTTATTGATAAAAAATTGATCATAAATGATACTGATGATAATAAATAATATAATAATATTGGGCTTGTTTTTTAAGCTGCGGTTGCTTATTTGTTTCGCGAGAGTTGGCAACACTGCTGAAATCTACTCGCATTTGGCGGGCTGGCAGGTGTTAAAGGCGATGCAACGCGTTTTTTAGGCCTGTAAAAACACTGTAAAAAACACTGTAAAAAACGCGGTCTCTGTAGTCCGCATTAACTCCACAAACAGCAACAAAAACACACTGGTGCAGTCTGGACCACGAAGCAAAACAAACAGTGCTCCAGCCAATAGCCGACAAGAATGATTTCCACCCCCAAATCATTCTTTTTGGCTATTGGCTGGAGCAGTTTGTTATGCTTTGTGGTCCAGACTGTACCAGTGTTTTGGTGACATCGCATAGAGCACCTTTAAAGGAACACTCCAACATTTTTATAAATAGGGCTTATTCAACATCTTTCTTACTTTTAGATATGTGGGCAAATGCATTTTTGTCTCAGTGCATGCATTGTTTTAGTTTGGCAAGCTTAGCTTAGCATAATGAAAGGAATCCTATGTTGCCAGCAAGCATGTCCCGAGTAAAAGTGATAAAAAACAAAAGAAAACCACCTTATTACTTATTGTGGCCTGCGTATTCACAACGAATACAAATAGCAATCCAGATTAAGAATAGGCGATTTAGGCAGATATTGATTTGGGACTATATTATGGGGAAGCACAGGCGAAGCACTGCTACAATACAAGCAGGATACAATACTACTCTATTGGTACTCAAGATTGACATGAGATTGACAGAAACTGTGTGTGATACCCCCCTTAAACAAAAAATACAATTAGACGCATCCCCATCCTCCACCTCTGCATTCTCAATGCAGAAGCAGAAGATACCTAAAGGATTTAAAGGAGGTATTTTATTGGTTTTCAGACGTGATCTAATCCCTCATCCAGATCTAGATTTCCAATTTACAGAGTCTTGCTTTTTCCCTGCCAATATTTCTGAGCCCTCTTAGCCTGTTTGGTGTGATCTATGTATCTTCAGTAAACTATGTCTGTATATGGGTTCTTCATGGGGCCCCTTGTGAAAAGGAAGAGTTAATTGTATTGAAAGAGCAATTGTAGTGTACTTCAAATCTTAACAGTAAAGTTTTCCAATAATGACTATATGTATGACTATACCATATTTGTGTTGCCAGCAGCCATATCACCCTGTAGCCCAAGACTGGTTTCCCACTGAAGCTAAGCAGAGTTGAGCCTGGTCAGTACCTGGATGGGAGACCTCCTGGGAAAACTAGGTTGCAGTTGGTAGAGGTGTTGGTGAGGCCAGCAGGGGGTCCTCACCCTGTGGTGTGTGTGTGTGGACTGGTAATCCCTACGTTACGGGGACAAAATGTCCCCACAAAGATGGCAATATCCAAAATCCTTGTCCTTGTGGGGACATTTTTTGGTCCCCATGAGGAAAACATCTTATAAATCACACTAAATGATGTGTTGTGTGTGTGTGTGTGTGTGTCCTTGTTTATATTGCATTGTGGGGACCAAATGTCCCCATAAGGATAGTAAAACCTGAGATCACCTACATTGTGTGGACCAGCCAGCGGCCCCCGCTTTTCAAAAGGCTTATAAATGACACAGGATGAGTTTTTTTGAGAAAGTAAAAATGCAGAATGTTTCCTGTGATGGGTAGGTTTAGGGACAGGGGAAGTGTAGGGGGATAGACTGTACAGTTTGTACGGTATAAAAACCATTACGTCTATGGAGAGTCCCCACAAAGATAGTGAACCAGACATGTGTGTGTGTGGATCATAGCACCCCAGTGATGGGAATACTATACTGTAACAAGCACAGTTCTTCGGATGATTCGTTAAACTGAGTTCCTGACTCTCTGTGGTCCTTAAAAATCCCAGGATATCTTTAGGAAAAAGAGTAGGGGCTTAACCCCGGTATCCTGGCCAAATTTGCATCATGGCCTCCTAATTATCCCCATATATACGATTGGCTTCATCACTCTGTCTCCTCTCCACCAATAAGTCTCTATGCTAATGTGAAGGTATGGGCGATACTGTCAGACTGATTGGATTAGCACCTACGCATTTGAATGACACTGTTAGGCTGGGGAAATGCCGGGAACGGGCTGATTCCTGCACTGCATTTGCATGCTTAGTTCAGATTGTTTCCACCTCTACTGTATTTAATCCCTCTCTCTTTAATTATTCTCTTGAAACTACAAAGTATTACTGCTTTAGTCAGAGTTGGATGACTACAGCGACGCACAGTGCGTCTCAATAAAGAGTAACTTCTGCTTGAAAGATATCCCAACATCTCCTGGTCTCTTGTTCGACAAGGAAAAAGGTTCCTACAATTACAAATGTGTAATTGCAAATATTTAAATGCATTAGGGTGTTGAAATAGAAATTACATTTAAGTATATTTTGGTTTGCTGGAAATGTCACGTACAGACTCAGACATAAATAAACAGGAAACCAGGTAAAACCTAAAACAGGTGTTTATTAAAAATCATAAAACAGGTAAGTAGTGTTTCTGGGAATCGTAGATGGTGAGAATTGACGGTATTTTGAACTTTGAGTCTTTTGCCTAAAGAGTGAGAGCACACACAGAGACACGTTTAGAGATTGACTGGACAACAGTTTGCGGTACTTGTAGATCCTGAGATGAATGAGCTGACTGGAGATCGACTTGGAAGCAGAAACAGGATTAGAAATCTAGGTAACCGGGCACATCAAACAGGTAAGTGGCCTGTAACATCCAACAAGGCCAGATGCGTGTCAGTTGTGTGATTGAGTGCCAGGGAGGATGATGGGAAATGTAGTCCATGTTCAGTATTCTGGTGAGTGTGACGGTCAGATGAGTGAGGGAGAAAAACTGGCCGACCAATGAGATTGGATCTTTTGTTCACGTGCATGGAGCTGCTGAAGGTACATATGAATATAGTGGTGATTATTTTCACAGTGTGGTCACTGTAGAAACTGTTGCTTGATGGTGAAGGTACAATATCACTGAAATTAAACTGATGCTGTATTTCAGTAAAATGTATCTAACACCAAGGAATGCTTTCAATTTTTTTAAAGAGTAAAGACAGATAAACCGCATCTGCATATCTATATGCTGAGAGCGAGAGTGGTCTTGCCGAGCACACATTGATACCTAGGATATGGTCTACGAGGAGGAAGTAAGCAGACGAAGTAGATGCAACGAGGCAAGATGAATGTAGAGATGCTTGTCTCTTTAGTGTCTGAACACAAAGAACTTTATGACAAACGCCACAGCGACTACAAAAATCTCAAAGAATGAAGTTGTTATGGGGAGGAATTGCAGATCAAATAGGATTTTATGGTAAGTTCCCATCGAATCCTTTTTGATCTGCAATCAAATCAAAAGTGCCATCTACTGTCAGAGAGTGAATTTGTACGTTCACACGGCGCATCGCCAGTGAAAATCGCTTGGGTATGAACACAAAGACATTTCCATTTAATTGCAATTTACATGCAATGAAGTGTCCGAGAACATTACATTCAGTTCGCACTTAAAGTATATTAAGAATATCATTTTCATAATTATAGTACTCTTTTTTTAAGTATGTTAAAGTGTACTTCCTTTTCAAAAGGGACAGAAAAGGATTTCACAAGGGACAGATTTCACCATTATATGATGATTTTCTAAAATTAAAATGAAATGTGCTGAGGCTTTATTTTTTAGTAAGGTATACATGGTGTCTAAAAGGATGGTGTCTAAAAGGATATGCCTAAAGTCCATGCTTATCTTTTCCTCAAACACATGTGTTCCCCATTTGTGATGTCTGCTTCCAGCCCATGGTATTTTCATTACATCCCGCTTGCCCAAGGGACTTGAAAACAGGGATTAAGAAAAGATGAAAGGCATCTTTACCAGTACGGTTCTCTGATTTATTCAGATCAGCTCAGCTCCACACTGCTGCTTGTTTAGCACAGAATAATGAGGCCTGTGGTCAAACACTGTGTTTAATTGCCGGGAATCAGGATCATGATAATGGTTTGTTCTTCATTGTTTATGGTAGCGCACGGTTGGGGACTGGACTCTTTTCTTCTATGATGAGTGTTTCAGACTTCATATAGATGTTTGACAGTAAGCAAGATTAGATACGAAATGTAATATTGTTGAAATCACCATCAAAACGTACAACGAGGATAAATTAAAAAGAACTGCAATGAGGTAGCGCTGTCCTTTTCCATGAGAAATATTCCGCAATAATGGATTGCTCCCTGTCATTGCTTTAAAATGATATCAGGGGTGGTATCAGTTTTACGTGATTCTCATTTAACAGTGACAGTTTAATATCAAAAACATGTCTCTAAGTGTCTAAACTGCATTATTGGTGGAACTATGGGATGTGGAGAAAATGAATAGCTCTTAGGTGGGGTTTTAAACAGCTAGTCACAGCGTGTGCGCGTGTGTGTGTGTGTGTGTGTGTGTGTGTGTGTGTGTGTGTGTGTGTGTGTGTGTGTGTGTGTGTGTGTGTGTGTGTGTGTGTGTTCAGCTTCAACTCTCTGCTCAGCTTCCAGATCGATTACAGCTGTTGATGCTGACAAATGATGGTAATTTTCTGTCTCTGAACCAATATAGTGGTGATTATTTTCACAGTGTGGTCACCACTATAGAAACTGCTGCCTGATGGTGAAGGTACAATATCACTGAAATTAAACTGATGCTGCATTTCAGTGAAATTTATATGACACCAAGGAATGCTTACATTTTTTTAAAGAGTAAAGACAGATAAACCGCATCTGCATATCCATATGCTGCACACTTTATCAGTGATATATTAAAGGGATAGATCACCCAAAGATGAAAATTCTGTCATCATTTACTCAAACCCGTATGAATTTCTGAACACAAAAGACATTTTGAAGAATGTTCGAAACCAAACAGTTGATGGGCCCCACTGACGTCCATAGTAAAAACACATATTTAGAATAGAATATTTTATATTTCTAAATTAATCTTTTTTAAATGTAATTTATTCCTGTGATGCCAAAGGTGCATTTTCAGTAGACGTTAATTTCTGGCCGCAGTACCACTTTATTATAAGGTCAAATTAATTGGTTAATTATTAGCATGCATATTATTGTTTATACTTTTGACACATATTAATGCCTTATTCTGCATGACCTACCCAATTCCTACACTTAAATGCTACAAAAATAACCTTACTATCTATTAATTCCCCATTACTAAAGTGTTACCCATATGGTTCTACAAATCGTTCTCAATATTAAAGAAAAGCAGAGTTCACACCACAGCTATAATGATAATGGCGTAGAGAAACTATATTGTTGGAATCACTTTCAGAATGATTTTATGTCCACATGCACATATACACCACCACAATTTCATAAACATGAGTGGGAAGCTCAGGAAGCCCCGATCTTTACGAGTTGGGGGCGTGTCAGTGAGAAACATGGCGGAATACCACAATACTTAAAGGTGCAGTGTGTAATATTTAGGAGAATCTATTGACAGAAATGCAATATAATATACATAACTTTGTGGTTTTCAGTGGTGTATAAAGACTTTAATGAACCATTATGTTTTTATTTCCTTAGAATGAGGCATTTCTATCAACATACACTGCGGGTCCACTTGCAGTGAAGTCGCCATTTTGCGGCACCATATTTCTACAGTAGCCCTAAACGGACAAACGGCTCTACAGAGCGCTAGCTACTCTCATCTTTGTCCTTTGTCGGCCACTGTAGCTTCTCTGTGCTTCGAAAGGGAGGGGTGAGCGGTGGGCGGTTGCAATTCATAACCTCACTGCTGTATGTAGCTAAAATTAACACAGCGCACCTTTAAAGGTATTTAGCAGTGATACTGTAAGGCTTTACCTCATAAGTATATTTAAACATTAAAATATTTTTTCAAAAGTAGTATTTGTTTCTATTATGTTTGCTTTTTTCCCCAAGGGTAATGAAGTACATCAGGGCTATTCAAATCTTACCCTGGAGGGCCAATGCACTGCAGATTTTAGCTCAAACACACCTGAACATGCTAATCAATGTCTTCAGGATCATTAGAAAATCACAGGTAGGTGAGTTTGATCAGGGTTGCAGCTAAAATCTGCAGTGCATTGGCCCTCCAGGGTAAGATTTGAATAGCCCTAAATAAGATAATATGGCCTTTTGTTTTAATAAAATGTTTAATTAAAATGATGCTATACTGGAGTACAGAGGCCAGTCTTAGACATCCATTGACTTTGCTCAGCATAGTAGTAAATACTACTGTATCAATGTTCTAAAGTAATGGAGAAATAAAATAGTATATAGACATCCTGAGTATTATATCATCAAAAATGTCTTGTTGGAGCGGCTTCTCCTAAAGCCCTTCTGCTTCCGCTGCACAGTGTATGGTGATAGCAGGTTTGCTTTTGATAGCTTTTGATCTCTGAACACCAGAGTAGCTGTAGTGGGCATTAAGATGGCTACTCTAAAATGAAGTGTTTTTATAGTTTAATGTGTTTCAGAGCACAGTGCTTAACTGATCAACTGATTTGTGCACAGAACCAGGGCAGGGCGGCGCTCATGCGCATCATCACGCTGCCAGTGGGGCACCAAGTGCTCAGGGGGGCACCACAAGAAAATTCTCTCAGCACCCAACCACCAACCCCCCGCTCAACACGGGCATCATAAAGTGATCGTAAAGTGGCATCATAAAGTGACAGCCAGCGACAACACTGCACAGAATGAATGGTAGACAAGGCATTTTTATTGTATGCAAAGGTTGTGGTCACTTGACTATACACAGTAAATATTACTAATATTACTAAATACGGTAACGCTTTAAATTAGGGAATACTTTTCACTATTAAAGGGATAGTTCACCCAAATATTTACTCACTTTTGTTCCAAATCTGTTTGATATTTTCAACTATTAAACGCAAAAGAATATATTTTGAAGAATACAGCTGACGGTAATAGATTTATGCTCAAACTAAGAAAAAAACTTTTAGTTTGTAACAACTAGAGGGTGAGTAAATGACAGAATTTTCATTTTTGGGTGAACTATCCCTTTTTACAAGTTGCCTATTACTAGCATGGCTGGCTGTTATAGTACTTATAAAACACATGTTAATGCATTATTCTGCATGACCATATTCTAGATTCCTTAACCCGTACCCCATACCTAAACATAAAACACTTACCTGCTTACTATCAATAAGCAGTTTATTGAGGAAAACCCTAGTATGTAATGTGTTCCCTAATCTAAAGTGTTACCAAAAAAACATTTTCCATGTTTAATTTGCTTCTTATTACCATGTTGTTGTTATTAATTAAATAAATAATAATAATAATTTATACAGATTGATTTATTCTAGTTTTCTTCTAGTGTTATGTAAATTTGTCAATTTTCTTTCACAAGAATGCTTATGGAATTCTAATTATGCCCTCCTCCTTAAACCTCCATAAATTATTCAAAATAATCATTATAAAATAATGATCAAAATAGTAATTATTACCATTATTATCATTACCTTTTTTATTTTTATTGCAGTATATTATATGAATTGTCTCTTTTTCTGTTGTAGCTGAAATGCTTACCGTTGTTGCTTATGAACCTGATGCCTGAGGAAATATTTAATTTAAGAGCATCCTCCTCACCTTAACCCCTAAGGGAGTGGATCTGAGTTTAGTCTCTTTTTTTCACAGTGTGATGTGAGTTGTCACCATAGTGACAGAACAAGCAAGACCCGCCCACCACAGCCCAGCTACATTACATATAAGTCCTCTGGGTGGCCTGCTGATAGCACAGATGAAGAAATGGTGCTACGGAATCTATTTCCTGTGAGGGCTTGTTGCGTTTTCCTGCAGAGTTAAGTGGTATTGGTGGTCAAGCACATTATAAAAGAATGACATTCACTTATTGATTTTGTCAGGAGCAACACCTATTGAAATTTTGTATGGAGATGAGTTAGTCGAGATGCTATAGCGCTCACATCTCATAATCTTCCAGAAGTATAGACATCCTTAAGGTGCTCTGAGCTTTCCATATTTAAAGATTAAGCACAAAACCACAATGCTTTTACTAAAGCCACACTGGTACCTGAGTTTGTGTTAAAGTGAAAGAAATCCAAGCCCATTGTTCCCCTCACCTCAAACTGCAAAGCACCTTCACTGCCTCAGGCACAGCATTTTTTTTCTCTTGCTGCTTTAGTCACTGGAGGCCTTGCAAGGAACACTGGGTAACTTCTGGAAGCTTTCAAAGTGAGTCAAATCAGTTACAAACACCACAATAAAGAAGTTTAGAGGGGATCGTTGTGAGTAGTGACCTCAGTAAGTACATGATGCAATGCTTACATCAGGAGCCATTTTTTTTAAAGAAGTGACATAAGAAATAACTATTAAGTATTCCGTTCCTGCCAACAGCATTATAAATTATTGAAAACATGTTCCCCTTACCAGTTGAAAATAAATTTAAATAAATAGCGGGGATTTAAATAAGCTGTGCAGATTTCAAATATGATCATTTGCAAATATATGCATCATCATGCATAAAAATGCTTGAATTTGATACTTTTAGATGTCCTTTAATGTCCCTGCATGTGTTCAGTCTCTCATGGTGAACAAGGACCCCTTTACTTGTTTCCTGCCCTCCCTTCTGTTTGTGTTAGAGCTGAAGGGTGAGAGATACAGAGAAACCCCATTAAACCATATGGAGTGGTAAGTTGTTGACATAATGGGGTGTGACAGACCATGAGCTCTGCTGTGATCTCAGGTCACCACATAGGTGTGGAGACATCTGTGGATGAAACACAGACACTCTAGTAAGCTAACCACAGTCGTTTCCATCAGCTGCCGAGTGAATTATGCCAAAAAGGTGCAAAGGTGGGACTTATAGGTCTACGGTATATAATGCACTAGGACTGCATTTTAATTATATTTCGATGACACTGCTGATGATATTTACACACTGTAAACCCTGATGCTCAAAATAATTAATTGGTTTGAGTAGAGCCATGTCAAATTAAACCTTTCAATAAATGTTGCATCTGCAGCCAATGAGCTTACTGCTCAACATTTAAATGCCTGGTTACCATTCACTTTAGCAGTTTGCACCGCACTTTCAGAGCGCCTCTAAAACCCTCCACCTTTTCCAGTTCCACCTGTATAGATCTGTTATGGGTAACTGATATATGCTATTTGTGCAGCAGCAGCAGTATGTCTTACATACTCACAGCAGTGTATCGTCATATGTATTGGCAGTAGCAAGTTCAAACTTGCTCTACTGTAGCAGCAATAGTAAACAGCAGCAGCAATTCATCAGCAGCGTAGCAGATCTATTCCTCCAAGACCAAATACATTAACTTTGTCATATTCATTATCATGCTTGAAATCTTCTGAGAGTTGTCAGAAATATATATGTGATGCGATCTGGGATGTCGTGCTGGGACGTTTTCATGAAGGTCCAAAAATAGGTTGAATGTCAATTTTTTGTTAAAATTGGGTTCATTAAATAATTATTCTATAACATGTTTATTCTTTCTAAAAATATCTTGGCAAAATTGACTTGTTTGGTGCAGAAAAATAGCGATGTATAGGGGCAAGCTGAAAAGAATGTGTCTTTCTCTAATTTTTTAAAACAAGCCCGCGGAGGTGCAAAACAATCGCCCATAGCTTTCACTCTTTTAGCAATACAAAGACAAAATAAACTATCAAAATAAACCACATAACATGTAGAATAAAGGTGTATCAAGGCACATTTCCCGCCAGTCCTGTGTAAACTATGGGACGCAAAGTTTTTTTTCATTCATTTTTTTTTTACAACCTTATTGCTTTGTGAGATGGACCTTTGGACATTTTAGTCATGCAACATTTACATTTAACATGTATTTGTTATGATCAGTTTGTTTGATCCGTTTTCCTGGGAAATATATATATATATATATATATATATATATATATATATATATATATATATATATATATATATATATATATTTTTTTTTTTTCAAAATAATGTGATATATTTTTATTGCCATATCAATCAAGGTTGACTAGCCCCATTTATATATATATATATATATATATATATATATATATATATTTTTTTTTTTTTTTTTTTTCATCATTATTTTGTTTTAAGGAGATAAAAATGGGGCTAGTCAACCTTGATTGATATGGCAATAAAAATATATCACATTATTTTGGCAGTAAAAATTTTTGCGTTTTTTTTCTTGGATTGGGCGGGTTTTAGGAGAAGTGTCTGACTGCAGAGCTCCAGAGCCACAGCTTTACCACTACAGTTTTACCCCACAGCAGTTTTGCCCGCGCATTTCGTCTTGAGAGTTTTATGTCGTCGAGATGCGTGTTACGGCACTGGAAGGAAATAATTTTGCAAAGTTTTCAAAATTCTCTTCTTGCTGTGACCAATTTCACTGTCCGTTCTGCTCTATGAAATAGTATAAACCCTCAGGAGAAAGTCACCTCAAGCGCCATGCACTTATTCATGTCAGAGGTTAGGGACAACAAAAATGCTAGCGTGTCATCCTTTTATAACCCTGAAATTAAAATTTTAGAGTTAGTCATCAATGGTAATGGTATGTTTAAAATGTAAATGTAATAAATAAAAAATAAATGTAAATTAAATTGTATTCTTGGTTTTGTCTCCAACAAATTAATTATGCTCACACTTTCAGCATGTTTCAGCAACTACGCGCAAGGTCTGTCAAGCTTTCGAGCGAGGAATATGCCAAGCATTGTGCTTATGGATTGTGCAAATCTGATACCCGGTATCCTATAAATTTGGACAGGGGTGGAATTTTTCCCTTCCCCAAACCTAAAACCCAAGGGGAGAAATTACGCTGTTCTGTCGATTTACATTTACATTTTTACATTTACATTTAGGCATTTAGCAGACGCTTTTATCCAAAGCGACTTACAACATAGGAGTACAGGAAGCGATCGGTCATGAATAGGCGCAAAACGCAAAAAGTGCCTTAAATACCAAGTTTTGGATATTACATAGAATAAGCTTAAGCTAGAATAAGGAAGGAATAAAAGAGAAGAGTATTTTTTTTTTTTTTTATGATAAGTGTTCACGGAAGAGATGAGTTTTTAGCTGTCTTTTGAATGATGACAGTGATTCTGCCATCCGGATGGAGGTAGGAAGATTGTTCCACCAGCCAGGAACGATGAATGAAAAGTTCTGGAGAGGGATTTCATGCCTCTCTGTGATGGTACCATAAGCCTACGCTCCTTACCTGAGCGAAGGCTTCTGGTAGGGGTGTAGACTCGTAGGAGCGAGTCGAAATATGCTGGTGCCGAGCCTGTGGTGGATCCATAAGCGAGTGTCAAGGCCTTGAACTTGATGCGGGCATCAAGTGGCAGCCAGTGCAGAGAGATGAAGAGAGGTGTGACATGGGCCCTTTTGGGCTCATTGAATACAAGACGTGCTGCAGCATTCTGAATCATTTGAAGAGTTTTGATTGCACACGATGGAAGACCAGCCAGAAGCGCATTGCAGTAGTCAAGCCTAGAAATGACAAGGGCCTGGACGAGAAGTTGTGTTGCATGCTCTGTAAGGAACGGTCTGATCTTCCTGATGTTGTGTAGAGCAAACCTGCATGATCGAGCTGTCTTTGAAATGTGGTCTTTGAAGAACAGCTGGCCGCCAAAGATTACACCAAGATTTCTGACCGACCCTGAGGGGGTAATCAGAGATGAACCTTCAATGTAATTTTACTGATGATTCTGATTTGTCCTACCTTGTCAGATTTTCCTACCGTAGCGCAAAATTATAGCTAACGTTATATATCTATCGATTCATGCTACCCCATCGAAAATTTCTGCTGCATGTTAGCGTTTGTGACTAACTTACGTGAAATAATTCAATGTAATTTTACTGATGATTCTTATTGGGGAAAACAATTTCACGGTGCAAAATACCCCATCAGATTGTTGTGGATCAAGCAGTGTGGGAGAATCTATATAAAATATAAGCGGGAGAATGTTATCATTGCAAAGTGGTCAGGCTAATGTATTGTGTTTATTCCACAAGTCTTATGGATAAGCTTTTTGATTTATAATTATTAGATAGTTTACCCTGCTGTGCATGAACAGCTGTTCCTCAATTTGTGAGTTTCTCATTTGAATGGTCAGCGTGTGAGGCGGCTGCTGCTTGCGCTGGAACCTATAGGCTTTAGCTTCAATTTTGATTAAATTGTTCTCTAATCGGTAGCATATTATGCCATGGATATATCCCTCGAATGCATAGCTTGACAGGCATAGCAACAGTAACTAAGGAGGGCAGGGCTTAGCGAAGGGTCAATTCTGCTAATTTTGATAAACTATTTTATTTACTGGGCAGATTTTTTTATGATTCAAATTTGGCTGGGTGGTTCACACATTTGTCTGTGATGTGACAAACAGTGTTTATACACATGTTTGGGACTTTGCAGGGTCTCGCTAGCCTCAATCTGCTTAATCCTGGTGATGTCAGTGCCCTAAAAGATGTTATAATGGATTATTTCACATCCCGAGATAAAGGATCGATGATGTAGAAGTTACTGAAGAAGATAAAGTTAGCTATGCTGCAGGTGCGCTGTGCTTGCTATTCTAAATGTAGCTACACTAGCTGTACGATCTAAACTTCAACAGGTGATCACAAGTTCAGAGACTGCCCATGATCAACAATGGATAACGTATTTCATTACTTACTAAATTGCTGTCCTCTTCAGGATTGCCCTAGCTAGTCCCCTTGTGTAGTGATGCAGTTTATAAATTGTAGTTTTCATATTTTCATATTCAGTTCAGAGTGACCCTTATTTTGAAATAGCGATGAACACGGAAAACATTTTTTTTTTTTAGAAGAAGAAGATGAAAAGGTCTAGAAATGTTTTAAATATAAAGAAAAATGTGCCATTTGATGCAGCAGTGAGCTATAATGTACATTCTTTTATAGTTATTAGAGGGTGAATTCAAATCAAATACTGCTAGACTGCCTATACTACTTCTGAATAGGATGTCTACTTCATAAAATGTATGAATGGTTCAGATCACTCAACCCATATGGAAGTGGAGGTGCCCATGTGGTCAGTAATGGAGCTTGGATGACATTTGGTGCTGCGCCCAAACAAAATCTTACTGAAAGCTCATTTTTTGATATATCAACCTAAAATTTGGAACACAACTTGTTCATATTTCTGGCTTTGATTTTCTTGTAGTTTTAGAGTAAAACATGTTTTGTAAAATACATATTCTAAATATTTGTACATTTTCATAAACATAACTTTTGTAACCTTTTTTCTATTTTACTTTCATAGTTTATTTCACATCTACAATAATCTGCCAAGTGTCTTCTTTAAAACAAGACCAACCTTAGGTCTATCTTCTAAAGCATTCTTGAATTGCAGCCATTTAAGTTTGGACAGTGAAAAAAAGGGGGTGACAGTTATTTAAAGAGTTATTTGACCTGTTTTACTCAAAATTCCATTCCTGAAAATCATAGCGATCAGCGGACTTCAGATAACCATAACTTTTGTTTCAGACAAGCTATGAAAAAAATAAAAATATATTTGGAAAGGGCTTGACACCAATTTTATGTACATTTATGCATTCTAAAGAGTCACTGGAAATATTCTCAGCATTTGTCTGTGTAACAGTTGAGTGAAAGTCAAACAATAAGCTACTAAAAAGCCTTTTTAAGGAATTCTTTAAAGACAAATTCATCCTCTCAGAGCAATGTCTTTGCAGACAATACCCATATATGGTCAGTTTCATTTTTTTTACAGACCTTAAGCAAGACTCCACTGAGAGTTCAGTGCGCTGGTCCTCAGTCAACAATGCAATCAAACTTCACACATTCTACCTGCCAGAGCTCTTCTCCCTGTGTAACTAAATCTTCTGGGATGTGGTCTCACCTTCTGCTTCACATTTTTCATTACTTTGTACTTTTTCCATGTGTTCTCAAATCCCTAAGCGAGCTGTCACTAATTTGAAGCAAGTCTGGAAAACACATCGAAAGTATCTGAGAGATTCAGAAACAAAAAAAGTGTGGCAAGTGTAAAATGCATGTCTGCTGTGTCAGGAAATCAACCGGTCTGCTTGACTGAAAGAAAATACAGTTGAGTGGCATATAGTGGAAGTGAAGATCTACACAGTCTTTCAGAATGAGAATAAATTTCACACATAATACATTAAAATACAACATGACATATAAGAGACTCAGCAACTGAATGGGATGACATATTCACATATTGATATGCAGGGCAGAGTTGAATTGTATTGTTCGTTTGAACTGATAACAGACAGCGAGCCAATGAATTCAGCATGGCTTGGATGCCAATCACAGAGTTTCGTTTTCCAACCACCTCTCTTACTCCTCTCCATGAAAACCACACGGGTAACTATAGCAACACAGCCTCACTCAAAGGCTTTTTTGACTATTTGGACTTGATGTCTGGGTTATTTTAAATGTCTGTAGCCCCTTAAAAGCAAAACTAAATGCCAGTCAGACCAGAAACAAGGGATTTGTTAAAGCCCAGGGATCCAGGATGCTAAAACTGATCAAAACAAGGCTAGATCAAAACAATAATGAGTTTAACATATCAAAGTGCTACGATTTCACAGTATGTACTCCCACCCTAATCTCATTAGTATGCAAGGTTCACTCGTTTTTGTATGTGTTGATAAATACTGAAACATGCATATAGATGAAAGCATCTAAAACTCTAAATCTAAAACGTATTTACATATACACAGCTTTAGATCAAAAAACCTATATGAATCCTTTGTATTGTATTTATATATATATATATATATATATATATATATATATATATATATATATATATATATATATATATATATATATATATATATATATATATATATATATATTATTATTATTATTATTATTATTATTATTATTATTATGAATATATTTGTATCGATACATTTTACTATTAAATATATTAGAACAGAAAATTGAATAGAATGGATTATTGTTAATGATTATTTTATGGTGCATTTGTTTAGCCACAGCTGTCCCAATAAAATTACATTTTATTAATTTTAAGTTTGGGCTTGAGTAAATTGATGGAATCCTTTAAAACAAATTGAATGTGGCATGACAAATCACACAAGCAGAATTAAACTCTTAAAGTGAAATAAAATAAATGTGTTATAAGTAAATGTAATTAATCTCCTTGATTAAATACAATAAGATCAACCAACTAACATTAATTTTTATTTTAATCCAAAATCATATACGTATCTAAAACACTTTCATTGACATTTATATGAATCTAATGTTGATCATAAGTAAAATGCTAAAGTTCAAAATCTGTGCAAGCATATGAAAATGTAATGCTAAAGCCTATAGTTAAAAAAAAAGTAAGCCTATTTTTAAAATGTATGCAATTTAATTAATAGTAAAATTCCATTACATTTAAATAATCCTTACAAATTTTTATTGAATAATTGAACAACTCTTAATCAATTATTCATTTTAAAATAAATAAGGATTATTCAATACAATTTGATGGAATTTTTTGAGTGTTACATTCATGACTAATGACTATGATGATAATCCATATTTCTTATTTTGATCTTTTAAATGTCAGTATTTGAGCTTTATGCTCTACAGAAGAGTCTTAAAAGGACTGCCAATGGGGATGTATTGTGTACATTTTTCTTGAGTGTCCCTTTTAAGTTCTAAACTTTTATTTGTGTCTTTCTTTTTGTGCATATTAACTTCACACAAATCTTGTATAAAGTTAAATATAACTTGTATCAAGTTAGGTCAACTGATATCAAGTTCTCTGATGCGGATCTCTAAAACTCTAAACAGCGTCCTACGGTGCTAATGTTAAGAAAACTCACAAGCCATCTGTGCCTGTGAAAGAAAATATTATTGCACTGCTTGTTAACAGGGAAAGAAAATGTTGTTCTTGTCCACTTTCAGTGGGAGTCTGTGCCAGATGGGAGTGGACATGTTTTGTTTGCTTCAGCTGTCAATTTGAGAAATAGCACAGTGCTATCAATTTTTATTCAGAGAGGATTTGGAGCTGGCGCACTGGTGCTTTCTCATACAGTTCTTCAGCTGTTCCACCTTCTCAGTTAAGGCTGTAGGCAGGTGCAGACAGGTGTGTAATCTCCAGGGGGTATGGAGGTACATCACAGTGTTTAAAGTGCTCTTTTGCTGATAAACATTTATTATCCATTATTGTGTGTTTAGAGGTGCTAATATAGACTACAGACTTGGGTGTAAAGTGGTTTCTGAGAAAATATAGTTGAAGTTCAAGTGAATGCATGTACAGTATGTGTCTACATTATCTTAAATGTGAACCTTAAATCAATTGAATATAATATTCTAGAAACTCATCACTGCTATATAATCCTATAATATCCATATGGGAATGAAAATATTTGATTTACAAATTGTATTTGTATCTGAATGATATGTTAGGATGGATCCAGATGTTAGCCACTGATATTTGGTCACACTGATACAAAAATATTACAATTACGAATTAGCTTATTATTATTAAAAGGCAGTGGCTAGTGAAAATAGTGATATATTATATTTACACAATGTAAAGTAGCAGTTCTTTGCAATATGTGTAAATAGTATTTTTATATACTATTTTATTTACTGAGCAGATTTTTTTTATGATTCAAATTTGGCTGGGTGGTTCACAGATTTGTCTGTGATGACAAACAGTGTTTATATGCTATATGTTATATGCTATTTATAATTTATTTTAGCATATACATACATTTGTAAAAGTGATTGTTGTACATTAAAATGTTGCAATAACAGAATGTAAATGATTGTATTTATTAAAATTATTAAATGGATGCAGCCTTAATGGGAGAATAAAAGCCCTCCCTAACCCTATACCCAATAAATACTTTTATTATAATTAAACGTTGTCATGGGAATAATTATATATTATTGTAATAATTGTTTGACATCTTAAAACACCAGTGTCAATGTAATGTAGACTGAGACTCACAACTAAAAGATCTTTGAGCCCTCTTTAATGTCCAGGTACAAGTCAATTTTAACCTTAAAATGTACACATTTTCTCACGGGAGAGAATGCCCCCAACCCCCCTATAGAGGGACAGAGGTCCACCCAACATAGTTTTACAAACTCCTGTGGGAAACACTGATCCTTTTATGAACTTTACTCCAGCATATCAAAGTTCCTTTTAAGTCAGTAAAGCTGTTAACGCCAAATAAAAATGTAATTGGACAAACTGGATTTTGTTTAGCCTCGAATGTTTAGAATGCCTGCCTCTGCCCGTAGTGATCATTCAACAAACATCTAATATCATAGATAACCATGGCACCCAATATTTATTAATGATAAGCAATTTTACTTGTATAGTATATGTCAGAGTCTTTGCTTTTGGATGTATCATGTAAACACTCTCTCTATGCATGTTCTTGTGGTTTGTCTTGTTTTAGTCTTTAAACTAGTCAAAAGGCAAACGTTCATATTCACAACCACTGTTATGATTGATACTACAAAGCTACAGCGTCACACGTCATGTAATCTGTGGAATAAATGACTAGCTGTAATTCAACTTTGCTAGCCACAGTTTCCCTGCCTCCACTGAACTAATAACAAGAACAAACACATACCTCTCTTGATGCCCCTGATTTCCTTGTCTCATTGTGGCCAGGGACAAAAGACTGCATGGGTCATTTTTTCTTTTTTGCTATAAAAAAAGTATATTTTCACTCTCCCTCTCTTCCCTATACCCTATCGAATGCACAAGCATTGTTTTCTTGTTTAAGAAATGACTATCCATCTGAGAGTGTTTGTCATCAGTCATCACTCATGTATCCAGAGCACAAATTGAGAATGGAGAGTGTTCATATACCAATCACTTTTACAAGGTCAGATAAAGACTTCAGATATACCCTTATTACAGTCGTCTTTTTTATAATATTTGTAGCAGTCTTAGTTCTGGAAGTATCTTCCCTATTTCAAAATCCAAAATAAAGAGTTTTAAGCCATGACAAAAAAACATATCCCTCTGATTAACCACTCTACAAATCTTGTTTTGAAGCAAAAATGAATTTGAAATGAAAAGAAAAAGACAAAAGTTTTTACTTCCGGAACCCAGAAGTTGCTCTCTGTTGTCTTTTTTTTGATCTGCTAAAATTTTGGCTATGGCCTATAATATAAGCACTATAAATAACAGTAAACCATGCAGCTTATTTTCATAAAACTGTTTCATTTTTCATTCAATAACATTTCCCCTTGCCTTTATGAGGCAGAGTTCATAAAATCATAAATTGTGTGGCACTCAGAGTCAAGATTTAACCCAATTTATGAGTAAAGTGGCCTATCTATCAACCATTTAGCTCTCGATTAGCTCAAAATATGGAACATCAATTTTGAAAATGTGTATATACAGATATATTAGAGGTTTGCCAAAAACAGCCACACTAAGGCTGCTATAAAATAATAATCTCAAGGAATGTTTGACTGTCCCTTCAAATTGTTGCCTAGAAAAGCACTTAGATTTACATTTGAATTCCAGTTTAAATTTAGATTCAAGCCAAAGCTCCTTCCAATCCCGAAGTCATTCAACTATTCTGCTTGAGTGACAGCCAGATAGTCAATGAGAAACATGTGAATCATATTTTAGAAATATATTTCCAGTATGCACTTACAATAATTAATTTGATCTAAATATTTATTCTGCGTCTACCTTCTTTACCATAATTTATTTTTTATTTTTTTTGTCACTTTGTATGCAGTTCAGCATTGTTGTTTTGGATGTCACAGTAATATCTCTCCAGGTGGAGGGAAATGTCATAAGCAGTGAAGCCTGCGGTGCTGCTGAAGGCTGGTGTAAATCACAGACTCTTTGTAATGCATCTGCATTCTTGGATTTAAACAAGAGAGGGAAAGAGACACGCAGAATCAGAGAAAAAATTGAAATATGAGCAGAAAGGTCCTGAGGAGACATGAGATTATTATTAAGTCTTCTGTCCAGAGCATGTCAACACTTTTAAGCATAAATTTGCTAAATGTTATGAAGTGTCATATTCTTTATTAAATATCTTAGTACTCATGACAAAGAGGCAATAACAAATTCTGCTGACATCCAGTTTTATTTTTGTTACAGCAGGAATCCTAAGAGAAAGATTTTATCTTCTTTACAAAGTTTTATCTCTATGGTGTAATTTAAGGACCATTGAGGTATTAAAGTGGCATTTGTTGGCATTGTATGAAATTCTATCAAAATAAAACATGCTCGTGACAAAGGTGCCACAATAAAACTGCTATCGAAATGACCTCAAGCTAAGCCACTGAATCAATATTGAAGCAAAGGGAAGTCAGTAAAGAAATCAATAGTTCTCTATGGGGAGAAATATGTTCCTGTTAGATCCGCCAGTTCATGGATGAAAGTAGACTTCAACATGTGACAAGTACAGAGCTGAAACCATGCTAATAAATATGATGTGTTGAAAAAGTCATAAGTGTTATCCTGAGGGATAATGGTTGAACGCAGTGAAAATGCTGAAGTCTTTTGTAGTAATTAGCTACAGTATGTGGTTTTAGTGATTTAATTGTACCAGATAAATACTCTAATTAATTAATTAATTAAAATACTTAATCTGATTTAAAATATATTGCCTCATTAAATAGCTTTAACGTAGTATGCTGTTTTTGGTAACTTGTAGGTACTTTTAAAAAAAGGTTGCAAAAAGCTTTTCATGGACATTAAAAAAAAGACAAAATTAGTAAATGATATACATGTGCAACAACTCATCACATATTGATGCTTGGTCAGGACCCCTCAGCGTAGGGTTGCCAACTTTCTGAAATGGAAATAAGGAACAGTGAGCAGGTTGGTTGGTTGCGGGGGGGTGGGGGGTGGGGTCATTCTGCATTCTGTGTCGAAATCAACCAGATTTCAGACACTTTCCTGGATTTTGTTCATTTTTGTTCATTCAGTTTCAGAAAGACAATCATAAATTAAGAAGAAAAAAATTGAATGTGACAGATGTATATTTACTGAGTAATTAAATATTGTGTCGTGGGGGTCAGAATGCCAATTTTCACAGTTGTGTAAAAATGGCTTTAGAAAGATGGCATCATTATTTTATTTTCACACAGAGATTGGTAGATCTATTGGGTAAATTGGTTGACATTAGCAATCTTTGTTGCATTATATGCCAACGGTGACTGTTCAAACATGGGAAAAAGCACTAGTGTTTTTTGATCAAAGTTTGCACGGCTGCAACTCAATTTGAAGATAACTTAATAGTTTCTAATTCTTCAAACACTTTTTACTTTTGGTTCCTTAACTTTTAAGGCCCATTCATTTCCAGAGATACAGGATCTCAATGTGGTTCCATGAGTAAATTGGTACACATTTTCAATGATCTCACCAACAACAAATAATGCTGAAACTAGAAATTTATCTTTTTTTTCTGTCATCACAATTGAATATTCCTGTCTAAATGTGCCATCAATACTCTCTTTCCCATATTGTGTATAAGTATTAAATATATTTTTAGAGAACATTTTAGAATCAAAGCTGATGTAATGACAAAAAATGGTCACAAGACATACAATAGCCAATACCATTTTACTATCAAAGCTGACATATTTCTTCGGGGCAGGCAATTTTTGATTGCATGCATGGTCTTTGCAGATGGAAACGCTAATCACTTTTGGGTCTTTTCTTCACACAAATCAATCGTTTGTCCTCAGAACACTTGAAAAATGTGTACTTTTTGAATAAATTATGCCTACAAGTCGGATCTGCCTGTTATATCCTGTGTTTTTTATCATATAAAACACATATTGAAAGGTTTAGGGATGGGGTTGGGTTACGTGTTCAAACATGTCTAAATAGCGTAAATACAACAAATAAAAGAAATGTAAATAAAATTATGCTGGCTGATTAAATTGAGAATCACATTCCATCCAACATGTCATAATGTTAAAATCATAACCCAATATATAATTTCACAATGACGATATCATTCCCATACCCAACTCGTCTATGTATGATGGCTAAGGTTTCTCATTGACATCAATGGAGTACCCTACACGTCTAAAATGACGTTTAAAGGGGTAGCGTACCCTGTGTGTTAAAACTATAGACTGAAAAAAAATAGTGTCCATTACATCACCCATAGGATTCTGAAGAGCAGTTCTGAACCGTAAAGTAGGGTCGAGCTGGCCGTTGCCATCTTGGCAGCGCGTCATCACGTGTCAGTCCCGGATAACTGACAATGGGCAAAGAGGCGGAATGTGCCTGGAGCTGAGGTGACGTGATGACTAACAGACAGCAGACAAATGCCTATCCACCTGTCACTCAAAGTGGCCACTTCCTTAATTGTGCAGAACTTTAAGGCATTATAAAATGTAAATGAATGAATTATAAAAAAAATTACCCCCCCCCCTCAAAGTTGTCATGAAGGGCAAAATTAGCTGTATAGACCAAAACCACAATTTGTACCAGGCTGTAAACATGTTTTTTTCTGCTGTAAAGTTGGGCATTTTAACATGGAGCTCAATGAGATTGTGCTCCCTTTTGGAGCCTGTCCCTATAGCGGCCAGTCGATGAATTACAGTTTAAGTCACTTCCGTAATGGCTTCAAGAGAAACTGGGGGAGGTTGCCGCTTGGTTAAAAGTGACGCGAATGGTCCTCCTGACCAAGTGTCAATATGTGACAAGTTTGGTGTAAGAACTTGTTATGTACTGGTGACACTGTCTCACTGATCTAAACTTGATGAATGCCCTGCTGAAATATAATAATTATGAGCCAGAGTTCACACTCATACTATAAAAATTTCAGTTGTTTAGTTCTTATTATTACTTCAGTTGTATCACACACTTCAATTTGTTCCTTCATTTGTTTTTACAGAATTAAATAAATGAGTTAAACTCCCCATCTACTGTCATAAATCTGAATTTAAAGTGTATAGATGAGCCCCCCTCAGAGCTCTTCACTTTCGGCTTATTCCACCATACGCTCCTACTGTTTAATTTCCCATCATTTATTCATTCATTTTATTTTTGGGAATAAGGCACTCAGAGAAGTGTCATCAATACAGAGATTTTATCTCTTTCTTGAAACATGGCAGGCTGTCAGGAGCTTTATGAATGTTGCAGTATCTAAACGCCTAGACGTTGATGAAATGGCCATATGGCTCAGTCATTGATCCACCGACGTTGTAACTTGCTTTAGATTAATGACACTATAGCAAAGGGAGGACCCCATCTGCATGCCATTTCCATCTTGATGGGACTGCGGCATGACGCTGCATTACTACCTGCACGTGAGCTTCTAGGCAACATCTTCTACTCTGTTTCCGGAGGATGATGGCAGTGATGCATCAAATGCACCGGAAACATGACTGGAAAGGAAAAAAAAAACA
The DNA here is from genome assembly GCA_023029165.1 of Gobiocypris rarus. NCBI lineage: Eukaryota > Metazoa > Chordata > Actinopteri > Cypriniformes > Gobionidae > Gobiocypris > Gobiocypris rarus. The sequence goes on along the minus strand of CM040927.1, from coordinate 26,880,120 downwards.
TGTTTTTTCAAGTGCTCGATTCAAAAGCTTTTACTGGGGTAATCTTTGGTGAAGTTAATTAAAAGTTTACAGATACTCATGATGAGAAACTAATGGAATGAAAGAATAAACCATAGGATTATGCTTTTCTTTTGAACGGAATTACATGCATAAGAACCTTAATCCATAAGAGCATTATACCACCTCAACAAAGTTTAGCAGAGCTGATAATTAATTCAACATTGTTAAAGATTAGTTTTGACTGAGCAATACTATTGTAAAAATTGTGTAGGTGTTTGCATGAAGAATAGCAAGTAAATAAGATATTGTTTAAAAAAGAGATAGAAAAAGAACTTGATTTTTACTGTACAAGGGATTTTGGTACACTCTCAGAAAAAAAGGTACAGAGGAGGTACAATTTTGTTCCTTGGGGAACAAAACGTATAACTGTACCTTTAAAGGTACACAATTGGTCCTTAGGGTACAATTATACTATTGTTTTCCTCAACTTAGAGCAATTTCAATCCTAGTGAGTCGCTGTGCAGAGTTTGGCTCCAAACCTGAAAGATGCTCTTATTGAGAATGAACAGGTTTAGATGTTGATGTTTTATTGAACATGTTTGGTCACCATTATGGTGATCAGTGTTTCCTTTAGTTGGGCAGTTTGACTCTTGGCTTTTTATGTGAGTTTGTGGTTTTTGTTACAGTGTTAAAAAAATACATAATCTGTTCATATATAAACAAAGCCATAAACAAAAATTGTCTTGTGTTTGACTAAACTCATCACTGACTAAAAATGTAAATAGATAATAATCACCAACGATACTTTCTTGCCACAGATCAGATGTTCTTCATTTTGATCTTTAAATACATTTTACACAAACACAAATATCAAAAATCATCAGTCTCAACAATGGTGACATACTTAATGCTGCAATGCATGAGTTTTATACTGTGGTGGCTTAGTAAGGTTGGAGCTAAACTCTGCAGGACAGCAGCTCTAGGACCGAACTTGCCTACCCCTGACAAAAGGGGTAACAAAAATTTACCTAACAAAAAATTTCCTTTAAGGATACAGCTCCAGTGACCTTAAAATGTACAATTTGGTACTTTTTTTTTTTTGAGAGTGTAGGAAATACACAAGAACCCACTGTGGCTCATAACGCCTTTGTATTGTATGCTTATATGAATTGTTTTCATTCTTCAGATGGTTGCCCATGCCACTTTGCAGAAGATGTTTCCAACATGTATTGCACAGTCTGAACTTTAAGGCTCACATTGGCATTGCTTTCCTGAGGGACTCAGCATTTTAAAGACACACCCTTCAACCCCCAACAGGCCTCTGTCCCCCCACTGCAAAATGCTTAAGGCTGAGGAGACTGAATGGAAGAGGGCAGGATCTGCTTAGACCCGAGACACAATAGATCTCAGAAACCATGACTTCAGTTGTTAAGACTTGAAGAGGAATTTGAACATTGAAAAGGTCAACCGAATAATATGCAATAGGATTTTTCACCTGTGTCCTTTTGAAAAGATTGAAAAGCACTTCTATTATACACCTATATCCTGTTTTGAGTCCTTTCAATCTTATTACTTTTTTCAAAGATCTGAAATAGTGTTATGGCAAAACCGAAGACAGAAATGAAAGAACAAAATAGAAGAAACATAACATAGGAGTCTATGACTGAAATTAAGAATATTTTAAGATTTCTTAAACAAGAGTAGTATAGTAGAGTGGAGTGGGCCGATGAGGGTTCACGGAAAATTTCAGATTTTTTTTTTATTCTAGTCATAAATCATGAGATTATTCACAATTATTATATTCCATTGATAGTTCTGAATCGAATTGACCGAATCAATGTTGAAAACCACTGTGCTGCTTAATATTTTTGTCTTTGATTAATTTTATGAATACGGCATTAATTTGAAATAAATAATTTGTAACATTATAAAGGACTTTACTGTCACTTGTGATCCATTTAATGCATTCTTGCTGAATAAAAGTATTCATTTCTTTTAAAAAACGACTCTCCTCAACTCTGTCACTGCAATAATAATTATTTCTAAAAGAAAATTAGAAAATTATTTATTGTAACAAGTGCTATACAAATACATTTGTATTGAATACTTTTATTCAGGTGTATACACCAATAGTGCAAAATAAAATGGAAAATAAAAAAATACTTTAACTTTTTTTCTATATATAATATTTTTCTCACACAGTGTGGGACTTTATACATTTTTTCAAATTTGGGGGGTCCTTGGCATCAAGTTTGAAAGCCAGAATAGAGTGCAGTCATATTTATTTTTGTAGACCTATAATTGGAATGTACCATTAAATCATTAATCTTTTAGTCCAAGCACTTGCATGGGCACTTATGTCTGTTGAACAAAGCTGGATCAGTTGCCACAGTAGTTGTTTCTGAAAGGTTCTGTTCAAAATCAACCATGACTAAGATGATTATAGAAGACTACAGAGTCCATGACGCACAAATAGGCTCACAGCACAATGAAATCAATAAATAAAATTGAGAAGAAAGCTGTGAATGTTTCAGTAATCAGGGGTGCTAGCCACTGCTAATGAAGTGTGTTGAAGCCCGTGTGCAGCATTGTAAATGAAAGGCAGATATTCATGGAAACTCTTTCTACATTTGCATGTAAATAGCAGCGGGTGTTTGGCCTGCGCCTACCATTGGCCTGTGGTTAGCAACTCTTTGCATTTTCCCATCTGTTCTGTGTCAATACACTTGATGCGCACATGCACCCACGTGCACACACACAAATCAATACACTCTCTTCTCTGCTATGCTTTCAAGCATACTAAGCTATGATTACATTCAAACATACCATTGCTTGCAGGGCTGTTCAATGATTCATGCATATGCTACAAATTGTTAAACATATAAATTGCCTCTGAAAACAAGACAAACATGCATGCACAATGATTTGCCACATGCAATTTGTAAGGAATGTGCTGGTGAATAATATGCTGACACACTCTCAGCAGGTTCCTGAATGTCGGGCACTGCAGGAGTCTGACAGTCTCAGACAATGAGACTTCCTTCTGTGTGATACTCAAGCTAACACATACATCTCCCCTCATATCCAATCCAAATAAAGCAGCCAACGTCTTATTCCCACTACATCATCGGCTTCAATAGGAAACAGGATATAATCCTCTCAGCAAAGTGGAAATTAGTCTCATCTATTCCTCCCACCCTCCACGTGGATCTATCTTCATAAATTAGACATCATTATCCTTCTGAGTGTAATGTTTTCCCTTTCCTCCATTCTTTCCACACACATGCACAAACAAAATGGAAACATGTTAACAATGCATGAACCAATATTTTATTCACTGTCTGGTTTCAGCCTTAGCACGTAACCTTCACCAGTTTGCCTATAAATAGAGTTGCAAGGTTCTGGGTGATTGCTTTTGGAGAAGAACTAGTCACAACTAGTGCTTTTGTTTTCCAGGTTAGTGTAATCAGATCTTTAAATTGGTTTGAAGTGCTTAGTGGTAGGATGCACCGATGTATCAACCAATAATCTGTATTGGACTATAAAAGCAATTACTTTCACTATCAGCCATCAGTCGACTGTTTAAAAAACAGCTTGTGATCAGGGCCGATTATATCCTGTCAGTCAAAAGGGGGCAGAAACACATATTTTGGGACTGCAACTCATATTTTGTGTGCAGAAAATGTCTCTTGTGTTGAATATAAGCCCGTCGAAGTTAATGCAAGAATAACGCATTCAAAATTTTCCCTACACCAAACAGTATTTGTAGTGCACCTCCCATCAAATAATAACAAAGGGCTTTGTTACTTGTGATAAAAAACAGTCTCAGCTTTCAAATTTGTCCTTTTATCACAAAATTATAATAATAAATGCTGTTTTGATGCTCTTAAAGGCACAACATATAAGATTTTTGGATTAAAATATCCTAAAACAAGAACAATGTTATATATTTTGTTGACTTGTGTACTTGCATTATCCCAAATGTTTCCAACAATATTTAAATACAGGGAAATCCACAGTTTTAACCAGTGTAACACCCCATGTCATTGTGTTGCCTGTCAGTGACGTCATGTCCGTGTTACGCTCAATTTCTGCTTTTACCTCCGTAAAAACCATGGAACCACCAAAGATGCTTTAATATATTATGTGTTTTATTAGATAGGTGAGCAACTGTTTGGTTACTTTTATTTACAGAAAAATAGCATTGTTACATAGATCATATAGCTAATATTGCTCTTGATTTACTGTGAGTAACATGTTTGTACCAAGCCTGCCACACACATCCTGAAAACTGAAGCCAAAACGTCTCGATCGCCCCCAGGTTGTTTTTCCCAGTATAGCTCATAACCCCCGCCCCTCCATGTACAACAGAATGGAAAACGCAAATAAAAAAAGAAAGTAGTGATTTCTAAATTTATTTTGACTTGTATTTCATTGCAGACAATATGAAGACAAAATATTTCATGTTTTGTCTGGTCAACTTCATGTCATTTGTAAATATGCATCCTTTCCTGTCATTCAGACCTGCAACACATTTAAAAAACAAAAAGTTGGGACAGGAGCAATTTAGGGCTAGTAATGAGGTAAAATGGTTAAATAATGATGTGATTTAAAACAGGTGATGTCAACAGGTGATTGTAATTATGATCTGGTACAAAAGCAGCATCCAAGAAAGGTCTAATCCTTTAGGAGCAAAGATGGGCCGAGGATCGCCAGTTTGCCAACAAATACGTGAGAAAATTATTGAAAATTTTAAAAACAATGTTCCTCAAAGAAAGATAGGAAAAGATTTGGATATTTCACATTCAGCAGTGCATAACATAATTAAGAGATTCAAGGAATCTGGAGGAATTTCAGTGCGTAAAGGACAAGGGCGCAAGCCTAAACTGAACAACCGTGATCTCCGATCCCTCAGGCGGCACTGCATCAAGAATCGTCATTCATCTATAAGCAATATCACCACATGGGCTTAGGACCATTGGAAACGTGTACTGTGGTCAGATGAATCAGTATTTCAGGTATTTTTTGGGAGGAATGGACGCCGTGTGCTCCGGACCAAAGAAGAAAAGGATCATCCAGGATCATCCAGTTACCAGCAACAAGTCCAAAAGCCAGGGTCTGTCATGGTATGGGGTTGTGTCAGTGCCCTTGGCAAAGGTAACTTGCACTTGTGTGAAGGCACCATTAATGCTGAAAAGTAAGTAGAGATTTTGGAGCATAATATGCTCCCTTCAAGAAGACATCTTTTACAGGGACGTCCATACATATTTCAACAAGACAATGCAAAACCACATTCTGCACACATTACAAAGTCCTGGCTGTGGAGGAAGAGGGTACGGGTACTTGACTGGCCTGCCTGCAGTCCCGATCTGTCTCCAATAGAGAATGTGTTGTGCATTTTGAAGCGCAAAATGCGACAACGAAGACCCCATACTGTTGCCCACCTTAAGACTTGTTTGCAGGAAGAATGGGACAAAATTACACCTGAAACATTTCATCACTTGGTGTCTTCAGTGCCTAAACGAATAAGTGTTGTGAAAAGGAATGGCAACATTACAAAGTGGTAAATGCTTTACTGTCCCAACCATTTTTGAAATGGGTTGAAGGTCTGAATGACAGGAAAGGATGCATATTTACAAATGACATGAAGTTGACCAGACAAAACATGAAATATTTTTTGTTCATATTGTCTGCAATGAAATACAAGTCAAAGTAAATTTAGAAATCACTTCTTTTTTTTTTTATTTGCGTTTTCCACACTGTCCCAACTTTTTCTGATTTGGGGTTGTATTATAATGGACGCGAGACAAACTAAACAATCAAATTACACCTCAAATTAAAGCTGCAAGTAGCATTGAAAGTGCCCTCGCACCCGGGGCTACAGCTACACAGCTTGGAAAACAGTGAATAGGGGGCGACATGCATTTAAAAGGTATATAGAAGAAATATGCCAAAGTCACTTTGATGTGTCACACTTCCTGCTGCCAGCAGGTGGGACTTTGACTATAACTGAATATTGGCATGTAAATGTCTTAAGGCCAGCTCTTTTAACAAACATGTGAAGTATGGAGCAGATTGGACATTGTATGCTTGAGTTACAACAACTTGCTGTTACGTGGTGTTAATCGCATACATTAGCATTTAGCCAAAGGTTTCCAGCAGATGGCACTATGACTAACTGAATATTGGCATGTAGATGTGTTCAGGCCAGGACTCTTATCAAACAGGTGTAATTTGGGGCAGATTGGACATTGTATGACTTACAACAGCTTTCTGTTTCATGGTGGAACATCGAACTTTGTCTGGCTGCCATGCAACATTCGCCTTCAGCGAACACTCAAGATCTTCTCAATTTAACGTCGCAGAAGCCTTTAGATTAGACTGACCAAATATGATGTTGATCTGATAAAATCTCTAGGAGGAGTTTGTTAAAGTACAACGTCTGGAAATGTCAAAACTGCAAAAAAAATAATAATAATAATAATAATTTGCACAGAAAATTCAAAATATCAAATTTCCTGTTAGGTTTTCAGATTTTGCTTCCAGGGACTTTTTGTAGGTATTGGGCTGTTACATGTGTCTACAGAATTTCATACTTGAACGTGAAACGTAGTGTGAATGACGTGTAATTAAAATTTTGTAGGTTGCGCTCAAGTTTTAGGTTTAGGCCCTCAAAAATGCAAAAAGTTTAGGCCCTCAAAAATGCAATTAATTTCGGAGAAGAAGAATAATAGACCGAGCAATTCCAATAGGGTCCTCATCACACCATCGGAGCTTGGGCCCTAATAAGACAGAAATTTGCAACAACAATATATATATATATATATATATATATATATATATATATATATATATATATATATATATATATATATATTCTGAATCAAAAAATCAAATACTATCAAAGAAACTAGATGCAACTGAATACCTACACATTACCCTCCATTCAAAAGAGGAAAACTTAGGAATATTTTTTTGTACTGTAATGTAAACATGTAAACTATGTAACATAAACTGAAGTGAATTATAAGCAGTAGAGAGTGTCATTCTGGTTTTGTAAAGAAATGTTACAAAAGAAAATAATTTATATAATCATTGAAATCATTGTATAATGCAACCTGACGTTAGTGTTTTTTGGGTCTGCGTTTTATGATTGACAAAGTGTGTTTGTTGGTTGAAAACCGTTGCTAGTTTTATGGAAGAGTTGATTTGGGAAAAGAATTGTGTTTTGGTCATTTTAATGCATTTTGAATGTGAAATGATCTGTTGTTGTTAGCTGAAAGTTTGTTAGAAGAACTGTGTAAAGAGTTTTGAAAAAGGGACCTTAGTATTGAGAAATGGGTCCTAGCAATTATATATTAAAAAAACTGTAAATGGCAAGAGGCATCCTGCACATCAAAAACAGGCAAAGCAACAAATTTACATTATTCAACATATCCTAGCTTTTTGCAGAAAATATTCGGATGTATCCCCCTTTGTAATAATTAACATTTTCATAAGTAACTGTAATTTAATGACACATTTTTCTCAGTAACTGTTACTGATTACACGAATAGTGGGTATGGAAAGTATTCAGACCCTCTTAAATATTTCACTCTTTGTAATATTGCAGCCATTTGCTAAAATCATTTAAGTTCATTTTTAATTACACACAGCACCCCACATTGACAGAAAAACACAGAATTGTTGAATTGTTGATAAAAAAGAAATGCTGATATATCACATGGTCTTAAGTATTCAGACACTTCAAACGACAGGGATTGCCCCAAAGGGAAGTGCTTAGGGAGGATTGTGAGTGTGTTGCTAAATTTGGAACTACAGACTACTCTTACTATTTCTGCCATATAAGGATATTGTACAAGTAGTAATACTAGTTACTATTTCATCATGTGTACAAAGCGGAACGCACCAAACATCTACCCAAAGTACTTTGGGCAAGCTCCAGTAGCAAACCTGAGCATTAACCTTTTTATTTGTCTTCAATATGACAAATCTGACTAATTGGAATCAAGAAACATCACATGCATATAATTTTGAGAACCAATGAGAATTTTCTGGTAACGGAAGCTCCCATTTGGGCAAGTCTGGAGAATCATGACTGTAAATGAAGAGGGAGGGATAATTGTTAATTAGCCAAACTCTGTAGAATACAAAAAGACCAAAGGACAGCAGCTCAAAAGTGTGACTAGCTGTTGAACAATGGCAGGAAGTTGGTGTGCTCGGCGATCTTTGGCACTTTGTGTGTGGGTTTGTGCTTTCTGTCATGCTGTTCCACAGTGGAGTAATCTGCCCAAGAATCCTCAAGCTCTGATGTTACAGCAAACTGACCAGAGGGTTCAACAACAAGCTAGTCAAAGGTTTCCTCAGCAGGTTCAACCGCAAGCTAGTCAACAGGTTCCTCAGCAGGTTCAACAAGCTAGTCAATGGGTTCCTTAGCAGGTTCAACAAGCTAGTCAACGGGTTCCTCAGCAGGTTCAACAGCAAGCTAGTCAACAGGTTCCTCAGCAGGTTCAACAGCAAGCTAGTCAACAGGTTCCTCAGCAGGTTCAACAGCAAGCTAGTCAACAGGTTCCTCAGCAGGTTCAACAAGCTAGTCAAAGGTTTCCTCAGCAGGTTCAACAACAAGCTAGTCATCAGGTTCCTCAGCAGGTTCAGCAAGCTAGTCATCAGGTTCCTCAGCAGGTTCAGCAAGCTAGTCAACAGGTTCCTCAGCAGGTTCAGCAAGCTAGTCAACAGGTTCCTCAGCAGGTTCAACAAGCTAGTCAACAGTTTCCTCAGCAGGTTCAACAAGCTAGTCAACTGGTTCCTCAGCAGGTTCAACAAGCTAGTCAACAGGTTCCTCAGCAGGTTCAACAAGCTAGTCAACAGGTTCCTCAGCAGGTTCAACAAGCTAGTCAACAGGTTCCTCAGCAGGTTCAACAAGCTAGTCAACAGGTTCCTCAGCAGGTTCAACAAGCTAGTCAACAGGTTCCTCAGCAGGTTCAACAAGCTAGTCAACAGGTTCCTCAGCAGGTTCAACAAGCTAGTCAACAGGTTCCTCAGCAGGTTCAACAAGCTAGTCAACAGGTTCCTCAGCAGGTTCAACAAGCTAGTCAACAGGTTCCTCAGCAGGTTCAACAAGCTAGTCAACAGGTTCCTCAGCAGGTTCAACAAGCTAGTCAACAGGTTCCTCAGCAGGTTCAACAAGCTAGTCAACAGGTTCCTCAGCAGGTTCAACAAGCTAGTCAACAGGTTCCTCAGCAGGTTCAACAAGCTAGTCAAAGGTTTCCTCAGCAGGTTCAACAAGCTAGTCAACAGGTTCCTCAGCAGGTTCAACAAGCTAGTCAAAGGTTTCCTCAGCAGGTTCAGCTGCAAGCTAGTCAACGGTTTCCTCAGCAGGTTCAACAGCAAGCTAGTCAACAGGTTCCTCAGCATGTTCAGCCTAAGCAGCCGGTGGTGCAGGCAGAGCACCTTGACAAATGTACCGTAGCTGATTATGAGCAGATCCAATGTGGACCACCTGGTATCAGTGGTGCTGAGTGTGATGCTATCAACTGCTGCTTTAATGGACAGCAGTGTTTCTATGGGAAGGCAGGTAAGAGTAAGTCAATGTATAGGTGTTCACGTTAAACTGCTCCTCAGCAATAACCTGCTCTTGTACCTTGTTCCAGTGACTGTCCAGTGTATAAGAGATGGTCAGTTTGTGGTTGTGGTAGCTAGAGATGTTACGCTACCTCGCTTGAGCCTGGATTCAGTCCGTCTCCTGGGTGGAAACGACCCACCTTGCAGTCCTGTGGGATCCACCCCTTCTTTTGCTATATACCAGTTCCCTGTCACTGCATGTGGCACAAGCATGATGGTGAGTAGCTACTTGTGGGTCTCTTCTGCAAGGCTTAGAAGTTACTATTTAAAAGTTACTATTTGCAGGAGGACCATGGCTATGTGGTGTATGAGAACCGAATGATCTCCTCATATGAAGTGGGTGTTGGACCACTTGGTTCCATCACAAGGGACAGCCATTTTGAGTAGGTGGTTTTGAGGATTGTTTTTTAGCTTAAATGTTAATCTTTGCCAAATGCTACAAGCTCACTTTGTTGTCTAGGCTTCTCTTCCAGTGTAGGTACTCTGCAATGTCTGTGGAAGCTCTGGTTGTGGAGGTCAACACTGTACCTGCACCTCCACCAGTAGTGGCTCCTGGACCCCTCAGGGTGGAGCTTAGACTGGCAAATGGTCAATGTGTCACCAAAGGCTGTGCAGAAGGTAAGTGCCTGTCCCAAGTATTCATTAGTACTTTCTAAAACTCCAGGTTGTGGCAGTTTCTAGTTAAATTATGGTATTCTTCCTCAGGGGATGAGGCATACACTTCCTACTATGGTGACGCTGATTATCCAGTCACAAAAGTCCTGCGGGAGCCTGTTTATGTTGAGGTGCGCATTTTGGAGAGGACAGACCCCAACATTGTCCTAATGCTGGGACGCTGCTGGGCGACATCAACCCCCAGTCCACTCAGTCTACCGCAGTGGGACCTTCTGGTCGATGGGTGAGTAAGGCCAGTCTTTATCCATCTAGTGTGCTGTAAGGCATTTCTGACTGCCTCTTTGCCTTTCAGATGCCCTTACCAGGATGACCGTTACCTGACCACATTGGTTCCGGTGGCTGGCTCTTCTAGACTTCAGTTCCCAACCCACTATAAGCGCTTTCTTGTGAAGATGTTCACCTTTGTGGATCCAGCATCATTGGCTCCTCTACAGGAAACTGTATGCTCTGTAGCCTTACCTGTATATCTATCTCTTTAGATCTTAAAAGGCTTAACCCTTTCCCCCTCTGTTAGATCTTCATCCACTGTAGTACAGCAGTGTGCCATCCCTCTTCTGGCTCCTGTGGGCAAAGCTGTTCTAGGAAAAGTGAGTGCATGTTTAAAACTGGCTTCAGGAACCATAAGCACTTTGGTTTTTAAATGCTCTTCACAACCATACCATTTATTTTTCAGGACGAGACTCCAATGTCAAGACCATCTCTAGTGGGCAAACTGTGGTGTCTAGTGGAGAAGTTAACCTGGTCATGTGACTAAAGTTTTAATAAATTAAACTCAACCATGTCTTGTTTTTTCCAACAGATTATTTCATGACTGTTCTCAGTTTGCTTCATTGGTCCACACTACTGAGCCAGCTTTTCATACCCTTTTGCCAAGCTCCAGTTGTTAACATGGGCCCTTGTTCGTAGTGCTTTTAAATTAGGGGTTGTTGTGGCTTTTTTTTTTTGTCTCTTTATAGGGTAGCCCCAATTTTTATTGCAAAATAGATTTGCACTTTAATGAACACTTGTTTGGTCCCTTAACTGGTGTCTCCTACCTGGGTTGCTGGCCGAGGGAGGGCCTGTTTCTAAATGGTACTAAAGCATTTCTCAGTCCAATTACAAGTTAACTGTATTTATGGGTGTGACTGGGGTCTAAAATGTTAACTTTTTTTTGACAATTTTAACCATAACCTTCACTCATGAAAGGGGTCTTTTTTTTAAACCCTTTCCAGAGCATGACTAGCCATTCTAAACTGTCACTAGATTTGGACCAAGCTACTTTTGCTTAAATGTGTTCTTACACCACTAAAAACAGAATGTGGAAGGCAACTTGACTGTAGTGTCCATGCTGTCAAGGAAACATATGCAATTTTATTAAGCTGGTTTGAAGAGCTAAATGTTGGTGTACTTACTAGGTGTGTGAAACAAGCATTTATAAAATGGGGTCTTCTATGATTTTTTTTTTTTTAGTGTCCCATCATTAATTTAAAGGAGGGGGTATATAACACTTTCATGGTTTCTGAATCTTTTTATTTTTGTTAATACTGTTAAAGACTTATATTCCCATGCTAAACATGGCCAAAGTTTCAAAAAATAAGTTGGACAGTAACTGCTTCAAATGTCTGGGTTGTTAAAGTGTGCTGTAAAAAAAATGAAAGTAGAAATTATACCACTAAACAAATAGTCACATTACATACCACATAGATGTCCTGCTCTCCTTTCATTTCAGTGTCTGGATCTGATTCTGAATCATACATGTATGGCTGAATTTGATAGCCATCAGTTTTTTTAATTCAAGTTTTCTAAGGATGTCACAGCTTTCAAATGCTCTCAACACAATAGCTTTGCACGTTCATGACTCTTTGATTGAGCGTCTGTCTTTTATAAACATGATAAAACTAAAGCCTTTTCAGAGATATGAAGGACGCAATGCTACTCTATAGGTACTCAAGGTTGACATGAGATCAGAAACTGTGTATTTATCCCCCTTAAAGACTTAATCATGTTAACCTTTCTTGCTCTTTGTATCACATTTTTCCTAGAGACATTTTAGGGGGAAATTGAGAAAACAGGTCTGTGACCAGTTGCATGAACTGCTGATGTTATAGAAGAAGCTAGGGGCAAGTGGACAAAAATGAATGGCTTTTTCAGTTCATTTGTCGCTTCCCTCTGTGTCATTTACTCAGATGTATATCATTGCATGATTACCCACTACTAGTGGATCCCTTGCAATGGGTTGAGTTGGAAAGTACCAGTGTTGAGAAGGTTACTTTAGAAATGTAATTCTGGTAAGTTACCCTATTTCAAATTTAATACGTAGTGTAACTATTTCAGTTACTTAAAGTAATGTAACTGTCACATCTGTGTCTGGCGCTCTGTGGGACTTTTATGTTGAAGTTTATTTGTGCCTAGGTTCTGTGTTCTTTTCTGTGTCCTGTTCCTGTGGTATTTCATAATTCTTTGTAGTTTATCATGATTAGTTTTCCCCAGGTGTTGCCTTTTATCCACTCCCCCTTGTTATCTTGTTAACCTTGTGTGTGTGTATATATATACCCCAGTGCTTCAGTTGTTCTCTGTCGTTCGCTGTTTAAATGTTTGGAGTTGCAGATGTATTATGGTCCCTGTTCGCTGTGGTCTTTGCTATTTGTTTTGTTCCTGATTCCTATTTTGATAGTTTTTTTTTATATTACATTCTCCCTGCATTTTCCTTTTTTGCCTGCTGTTTCCTGACAGTAACTGCTTACATTTGATCACTTTTTGATTACTTTTCTAATTTACAGCATTGGAACACATTTCACTTGCCATGGTGGCATCGCTCAGACAGACTGTAGCCTTATGCTTTCAAGGGTATATGTGGATTGATGAAATTGTCAGATGTGATGCGCTGCAAATTCAAACGAGAACCAATCAAAAGCATCAGAATAGCATTGCTTTACTATACTGACGTTACAGTTTTTTTTTTTACAATCGCTAGGACCCATTTCTTAATACATTTACATTTAATCCATTAGCAGACACTTATCTAAAATTACTTACAAATAAGAAGAGCAATAAGCAATCAGACCATCAAGGGGCAACATTATGCAAGTGCTGTAACAAGTCTCAGTTAGGACAGTACATCAGTTTTTAGTTTTTTTTAAGAAAAAAAAAGTGCTAGTCTTAAATGGTCAGGTGCTGCTGACTAATTAAGATTAGGACTTACCTATTCTATACCTATTCAATACCTATTCATAGTAATAATACTTGGGTATTATTTGCAGTAACATGAATACAGCATACACTATATTTCAAAATGATTTGCATGCAATTTAGCAACACAAGGAGGCAGGAAATATAGCATAATAAAAGCTCCAGAGCTCCTCCATGGGACTTTGAGACTGGTGTGTTGCATTAGCATTCTCTCCACTGAACTTCCTACCACAGTAACTAATAAAACTTTAATACATTATCTAATCCATGAACATGATCTCTGCCTAAGTCCCATTGATTTGCTTTCCATCAGCTGTGAAGGTGAAGATTTCACGCTCATTTACAACATCATCAAGCTATGCCTTTGTTTTTGTTTTGAATAAGCGACCTCTGGCGGCTTCTCCTCACTGCTCAGTTCAAGCAGTAGTGCAGATCTTAGCTTAGAACATTGCATTTACCTCAGGAAAGTTATCCAATGTTCACAGTTTGTAAGTTATTTACTGTTAATTAATTATATATCCACTCTAAAAGATGCTGGGTAAAAAACAACCCAATGCTGGGTCAAAAAATGGACTAACAGCGTTTGGGTTGGGTTGTCTTGACCAAACATTTAACCCAACTGCAGGGTTAGTCAATATTTGACCCAACATTGGGTTTAAACAACCCAGCATTTTTTAGAGTGTGTATGTTTGAATACATTTGTCATGAAGAGAAGAAATATTTAAAAAAAAAAGTACTAAACAGTAAAAGTTTTTCACAGCAATATTCTACATTTAAGGGGCAAACAATTATTGTGGCTTTACAGTTAATTTTCAGCTCAGTGTTAATCCTTTTGGTAAACACATTTAGTTCAAAACTCAATGAAATAAAGGGGAAAGTGATGAAAGCACACACTTCAGCATACTCGCTTTGAGCTACTGAGAGACAGTGAAAGAACGTGTGACAGGGAAGTAGACAGGGTAATAGAGATACGGACACTCTCACGGTCTGAGCTTTGATTCATTCTCACAGAAGGAGCTTTAAGCTTTTATTCCTGCTACAATTCCTGCCACACTCTTTACAAAAGTTGCTGCACTCAGCCAGCTTTCATCTGTCCTAAAATGAAACAAGGAGTGCAGTTGTTTGAGCAATTCTTGGTGACAGTTACAAAGATTTGAGTTCTTTGACTACACTGTATACCCGAACAGTGAAGTTAGATTAAATGTTTTATTACTGAATATTACTGAAATTACATTGTACTACCATATATATTTAGAAGATTATGCATAAGTATTCGGTATTTTATATGCATTAAAATTCACATCATGTTAAATATGATTATTAATATGTCTAGGTTTTAATTAAGATATCATCATTTAAAAAGTACCTATTCTTTTGTCTATACTATATATCATACCTAGCAAATGTTTTAGTTTAGAGGCCATACCAACATTGCTTGTGCCAGTCCTGTAAAGTTGTAATGAGCCTTTACAGTGATTGAGGTGGTACGTGGAAAAAGTATAAAAGTATACACTGTTTATTCAATTCCTTTTCCAGGACTTTGTTAACCAGCAAAAGTGGCAAATGCTCTTGACTTGCATCGCTTATTTTTCCGATATACATCTGAGAAGTACAAAATTAGAATTGATTAGAACAATGAAAGGGAAGCAACTACAGAACTGTCTTGAGTCATTTGAATATAAATTAAATACAAAATCAATGAGTAGTAATTGCAATATACTTTTTCTGGCTGAGTCATACATTACATGCAATGTTGCAGACTGCTATGTTTTATAAGCTTCTAAGACTCTGCAGTCAAACGTTGCCTAATGCTTTGTCACAAACACATTTCATATGGACTGCTTATAATAATATATTCCTTTATATGAATGTGTTAATACATTGCAACACATACACTGCAGACTCGTTCCAATCTAAAACGGAGAGTCAAATCTAACAGTGAGGACAAAATCAAAGACACGGATGTAGCTACCACAAAAACGAGAAAAAAGATTATTATATTCTTATATATTATAGTCTATTTTTAACCAAGATTGAAGGAATTTGTTGCAAGAAGGGAAAAAAATCAAAGTGAAAAATGACGATACAAAAGTTCTAGAGATGTTTGAGATGTTTGCAGGATGATTCTACTGAATTTGTGACTTAAAGAGCTTTATAAACTTTGCAAGAGCTAACTTTCCCATGCTCTTATTGTCACAATTTTCTCAGCTCTCTGTGCACAGCTGTGCTCGGGTGAAGACCAATGGGTTGGCTGAGGAGATAAGAAAACAACTGTGCAATCTCTAACTCCTCCAGCAATGGTCTTTAAATTGTTCTTAAACAGAATCAGGTTATTTCGCTTCTTCCACTTGTTCAGCCAACCCAGACCAATCCTCCAGTTTAATTTTTGGAGTCTATATTGACGTTTTCTTGTAGATGGCATGAGCTAATTTCATGCTTCAATTGTTTCTTCTTCATAAGATCTGCCTTGAAGGGATAATAACAAGGAATATATCAGAAACACATTACTTTATGTTTAAAAAGTACCAAGTGGCCATAGATTGTTTAAGGTCAGGAATTGTTACTAATAAAAAACTAATAATAATTAAATCGAAATCAGACCACAAGTCTAAAAAATGTAAACATTCAAAAAGAATAAGCAGAATAAACTCCAATTTTAATATCTGCACACAGAAATATGTTTTCAAATAAATGAAGAATAATTATCCATTAACAGATACGTTTTTAACAGCCATTAACAGAAGTTTATAATTTACCTAATTCCCTGTTTGTTGTGAGACATGAAACAGATTGTGTCTGTGTCCACGGAAGCAAAGTCAGACATTTGCTTCATTCCACCTAACACATATACTGTAGTTAACTAAACAAGATCAGTACAATTTCAGACACAGAACAGTTGAATTCATCTGCGCCATTTCCAAGGAAACCACTGAAGTAGGTGGGTGGACAGAATCTGCTTCTTAAAATCGAAATATGTTCTTAGATTATGAACCGTGCGCTTCCATTGAAGCACTAAAATACAATGTAATTAATAATAACATTCAAGCTAAACCTCAAGACTTGGCCTCAATGCCCAGGCAAATCAGTACAAGTGAAAACTGTTCTCTCAAAAATCATCCACCTACAACAAACGCTCGTTGTGTTCCCACAACATGGCACATGCACCGTATCCATCCAAAGTGGTTGTTAATTAATGGAGAGCAACTCCTGTGGAACAAGGACATTAAAACTAAAGCTAATATTGGGCTATCTATAATTAGCAGAGATAAGTCAGTGAGAGGCAAAGTCATTTGTTTTATTATACATCACAGAACCCCATTAGCTCAGCCTCATCAAACAATGGCTGTGCTGGTGTCACCTGTTCTGTGAGAGACAAGCTCTTGTTAGAGTTTGGAAGCCTGTAAATAATAATAACAATAACTTTACTTATAGCTCAAAATATATAGTGTCTAAGTTGAGAGTTGAGATTTTACTAACCCAGACTGATTTAGAAACACAAAAACACATGCAAACTTGCACATTTCAGATTAGCAAAACAACACATCTCTTAATTATGGAATTTAGGGCTTGTACCACCAAAGAATTACATTATAAATGGTGTGCCAATGGAAATTGTTTCAGTTACTCCCATAACACGATTTATCAAGCATGAAAGTAATTTCAGAAACAATAGCTTTGTCTGCAAAAGAAAACAACCGAAAGACAAGAATTAATCTGATTTGTGTTGTACTATAGCTGTTGTCACAGAGAATACAAAGATGTATAAATGCTGCTGGACTGCTGACATGTAATAATGATGTGAAAATATTTCTCCTGAGCTTACGGTAAGATGTTGTTCTATTTAATTGGTATATATTTTGTCCCCCCCAAAAAAAGAAAGAAGAGTATTTATTTGGTAGATTTGGTATTATGAATAATGTACATGCCAGAAGCGCAAACATAATTTGGACAAGCAAATTTTATTTCTTGGGATGTTAATAAATCAGGGCCCAAAACTGCTCTCTTAGAGAATTAAATCATCCTTGATGAAAACCTGCTCGAGAGCACTCTGGTACTCAGACTGGAGTGAAGGTTGATCTTCCAACAGGACAACGACCCTAAGCACACAGATAACAAAGGAGTGGCTATGGGACAACTCTGTGAATGTTCTTGAGTGGCCCAGCCAGAGCCCAGACTTAAACCCAATTGAACATTTCAGGAGATTTGAAACAAATCCCCATCCAACCTGATGGAGCTTAAGAGGTCCTGCAAAGAAGAATGGGATAAAATGCCCAAAAATAGGTGTGCCAAGCTTGTAGCATCACACTCAAAGACTTGAGGCTGTAATTGGTGCCAAAGGTGCTTTAACAATAGTATCGAGCAAAGGTTGTATGTACAAGATTATGTTTGATTTTTATTTTGAATACATTTGCAAAGATTTCAAACAAACTTCTTTCACATTGTCATTACGGGGTATTGTTTGTAGAATTGAGGAAAAAAAATAATGAATTGAATCCATTTTGGAATAAGGCTGTAACATAACAAAATGTGGAAAAAGGGAAGCGCTGTGAATACCTTCCGAATGCACTGTAACTGAACACAGTTAAAAGACTGAAAACGTTGAGTGGTATGATTCCGAGTTCAAACAATCAAACCGGCTATTTGAGAAAGAGTGTGAAAAATGAAGGACATGGATTTGCCTTGATGTTTCAAAGAACACACTGAACGCTGAGGATGAAGCTCAAACTAAAGCTTTTGATCATAATCACAGGGTGACACTTACTGTAGTGACGCACACCTGGAAGGATCATAGTCGCTATACTTCATTTGGCTGTACAGTTTTCGATCATGAAATCCACATCCTGTGGGCAACATCTCACCTTGAGGGAATCAAAGGATTTATGGATGGAACCTTGAGGACCAAAGAAAAAAGACACGTTCATCAAACTCCTTTAAAGTTGCATTCAGACAAGACAAAGAAGTCCTCTCTTCTGAGTGAATACCTGAGCGTTCTGTGGTTTCTGTTATACTTATTACCTGACAATTTTGAGTAAATGAAAATCTAAATAATAATGGTATTTATCCTCCAGCAAGGTGGTACCGAATGGATGTCAAAAAATAAAAATAAAAGAGTTATTTGTATTTACTAAACCAACTGTTATGATAGTTGATACATATTATCGGAATTTCTTACCCGATATTTATCAGTTCAGCTACTGTACTTGAAAGGTAGTACATACTAAAAATCCAGGTACCATAATTGATATCTGTGAGTACAAAAAAATTGAAATTCTGGCTGATACCAAAAAGCTGTTTTTGCTGATAAATGGCTGATAAAAGTTTTGTCTTTATTAAAAAAAATATTCAGACACACACAAAAAACTAAAATCTTTAGTCAAATCAATACTGTGATGCATGAATACGCATCACAACACTAGAATGTACATTATGAATTTTGTATAACTGTTAATTTTGAGATTAACTCTTTCCTTGCCAGTGTTTTTTTTTTTTTTAAGTTGCCAGCAGGGTTTTTGACCATTTCACAAAAATTTAATAGCCCATAGAATATTTTTGTTTTATGAATATCTGTAATATATCAAAAGAAAGAGCTGACCCTCTTCTTTAAAAATACATTCCTTTTTTGATCAACACTTGAATATGGGTTAATTTCATACATTTTTTTAATAAAATAAAAAACATTTTGAACAAAAAGCTGAGAAAATCACGTTTTTTGTCAAAAACTTCAGCTCAGATGATCAAACACAGATGGAGTAGATCGAGTCCATCAACACCCCTAATGCTTGCACAGACCTGTAGCTCGTCCTGGGTCCACATTTCATTCAGTAACATTAGATTCATGATGTTTAATGTTGATGATCAAGTTATTTTACATATGCATCTGATCGTTTGTTTTACTCCGTCTTCCTCGTGTGTGTTTTGATCTGGAGATTCAATACTCATTCAGAAGATGCCTAATAGCACCCCCTAGCGTCTAACAGTGAAAACACGGACACACGGAAAAATCTGTTTGGCGGGAAAGAGTTAATAATCAAACTCTGTGTTCAAAATCAAATACTTCCCTACTAAATAGCATTCGAAAAACAACATGCAAAAAAGAGTATGTCCCAATACATAGTGTTCGGAAAACAGTAGGTGAAAAGTCCCCAGATGTCCTCTGTCGAGATTCTGAAGTGTGCATTTGATGGACATTTTACTATCCCATGAGGCCCCGGGAGGGGAAATATGAATGGCAGTGAAGCAACGTAACAGACGCTGGTAGAACAACATGGCAGTATGTAAGTTGTATTGTATGAGAGATAGTATATTTATTCATACTACCCATATTCATACTGTATAGACAACACGATCTCATGACAATGCGTATAAATAGTACGAGTGTGCAATCTCGTAGAATGTATACGCCAAAACTCATTTTTTGGCGTGCAAATGGTACGCCGTTTTTGGCGTGCATATGATACGCACTTTATGGCGTGTATATGACACGCTTTTGGGTAGGGTGAGGGTGGGGGTGTGGGGGGTTCGTACATATAAGACGCCATAAAGTGCGTATCATATGCACGCCAAAAACGGCGTACCATATGCACACCTAAATTAGTTTTGGCATGTACATTCTACGAGATTGCACACTCGTACTATTTATACGCATTTTCGTGAGACCGGGCTCGTATAGAGCATACATTCTTAGCGTCTGCGAAGTAAATTCCAATTCAAATGTAGTACCTACTAAGACAGAATGCGATTTTGGATGCAGCGAAAGAGAAAATATACAGTTGCAAGAAAAGCTTGCAGAACCTGTGAAAATGCGAATAATTTTAACTAAATAAGAGAGATCATACAAAATGCATGTTATTTTTTGTATTTAGTGCTTTCCTAAATAAGATATTTTACATAAAAAATGTGTACATAATAGTCCACAAGATAAAAAAAATAGCTAAATGTACTAAAATGACCCCATTCAAAAGTTTATGAACCATTGATTCTCAATCCTGCGTCTCATTACCTGGATGGTCCACGGCTGTTTGTGTGTTTTGTGATGGTTGTTCTTGAGTCCGTTGTTTGTCCTGAGCAGTTAAACTTAGCAATGTTCTTCAAAAAAATCCTCTAGGTCCTGAACATTCTTCAGTTTTCCAGCATCTTTTGCGTATTTGAACCCTCTGAGATCCAGCTTTTCACACTGAAGACAATTGAGGGACTCGAACACAACTATTAAAAAAGGTTCAAACATTCACTGATGCTCCACAAGGAAACACAATGCATTAAGAGCCGGGGGTGAAAACCTATTTAAAATTGTAAATTAAATTGTACTTAATTTGTCTTCTGAAGGGCAGTATTAAATTAAAAAAATATATATATATGTATTTAAAGGTGCTCTATGTAGTATTTTTGCAGTAAAATATCCAAAAACCACCAGGCCAGCGTTATATATTTTGTTCAGTTGAGTACTTACAATATCCCAAATGTTTCCAACTATTTGTAAATTGTGAGAAAATTGCAATTTTAACCAAGGAGCCGGGACATCTGAGCATAGCGTCTGAGGGAGTCGCCTGTCAATTGCGTCATATTTGCGTTACCCTCAGTTTCTGGTTTTATTTGGCAGAAACGCTTTACTCTTAGCAGTGTGCAACAAGTGTCACAGCAGCCACAGAGCTAACACACAGAGTAACGTCATAACATCATTTTCAACACACTCAAACGTATCTAATATGATAAACAGAGCTATACGTTACCTCATACTCATGACCGGAAAAGCGGAAATAGCCCGTTGACTCTGTCCCGTCATAATAAAATTGCTGCTACTCGTGAGGCGTTTGTCATTCCTCTCATTAACAATCGCTCCAGCGGCCTTACTCAGCTTCATAACACTCGGTCCTGCTCTGCTTAATACTACAGTAATGTTAATAACCGCATCCATAAACATGAGTCCTATCCCGATTATTTTCTACCGGCTGTGAGGTGAAGACCACATGTCCCAAGATGCTGCGCTCAAACTTGGCGTCATCAAACTACGTCTTTGTTTTGAACAGGTGCCTTCTAGCGGACAGAAAAGTTGCATAGTGCACCTTTAAACAATATAAGATCGATTTGAACATCATCCTGTTCAAAAGTTTTCACCCCCCTGCTCTTAATGCATCTTGTTTCCTTCTGGCATATCAGTGATTGTTTGAACCTTTTTAATAGTTGTGTTTGAGTTTCTCAATTGTCCTCAGTGTGAAAAGATCTTTCAAGATTTTTCTGAAGAATGTTCAGTTTAACTGCTCAGGACAAACAACGGACTCAAGAACAATCATCACAAAACAAAAAAAAACAGCTGTGTATCATCCAGGGAACGACACACAGTGTTGAGCATCATCTTGAGGGTCATTTTTAATAAATTCAGCATTTTTGTCTTGTGGACTATATAAAACAAATGTATGTAAAATATCTTATTCAGGACAGTACTAAAATATATATATATATATATATATATATATATATATATATATATATATATATATATATATATATATATATATATATATATATTTGTATAATCTCTTTCATTTTGTAAAATTATTCACATATTCACAGATTCTGCAAGGGGTTCACATACTTTTTCTTGCAACTGTAAATATAAGAATGCACTCTTCTAAAAAAAGTGAAAATTAGTGTCCACACTTAAATATACAATATTGTCAAAACTGATAAATAACATTTTCAAAAAAGAGTCAATAATACTGTATAAACCAAAGGCCAGTATGCAAAAAAACACTAACACTGCACCTTGAATCTATGCTTCTGTGTGACTCTGGCTCTCTATAATGCTCACTGCATCTCTTACCGCTGCTCAGAGGAAGGCCATCCTTCAGGACACACGCAGAAGCACGTCAGAGCGGAGCCATCAATTGACCGATGTCCTGACAGTGAAACTCATCTAAAATCCTAAGTGCCTTCCCCATTCTCCTTTTCCTGAATCACAGGATCAGCCATAGGATAACAGCAAAGAGAGACATAATGCATAGCAAGTGACAGGAATACTGAGCAGGCTGAACTCGTAGAGACAGGGAGGAGGAAACATCAAAGCTTTCAGGCGAGAACTCATTCCAACTTTTGCCTTTTATTTTCATGACTGATTAATTTCTCATACTCCTGATTAAAACAAGTCCTTCCTGGAATGCAATCACTAGACAAAATGCATTGATCAAAGGCTCGTTTACAATCGCTACAGTAATTTACGACAGAGAAATCTAAGATGAAGTGCCATCTGAGAAGTGCCAAGGGTAGTGGAGCGGCTGCATGTGAAATTTACTGAAAATAATCGAACGGCTCTGACCTACTGAATCCTCAAACATTTTCTCTACACATTGAAGTCACAACTAGGTAAGTTATGCACTGCATCTTTTAGCTTTTGTTACTTTATAGTCATGATTTGGAGCTGAAGCTCATGGGAGACTAAGATGAATTTCAGTATCTGTATTCACATTTACATTTAATCATTTAGCAGGAATTAGCCCAATATTTCAGTGGCCTTGGTGCAGGAAGTATTTTTCCCGTTTAAATGTTAAAAGCCGTTAATCAAACCAACCAGCTAGAAGGTGAATATAATATTACAAACTTAAATATTTAATTTAAAGCAAAACATTTTTTGGAAACTAGACAAAAATTCAAAGATACAAGAATGTTTATGTAATGGCTTTAATGAGGGAAAGAACTACAACTCCGCAAAGCAAATTACATGTATGGAATTGTATGGAAAAACATATATACATACAAATATCAAACTTTTAGATTGACCGTTTGCAGTACTTCATGGGAGTGGGCAGACACTAAGAAGCAATTATGGCATGAGTAGCTTGTAGCGATTCTCTTAGGGTGACCATATTTTGATTACCGAAAACCAGGACACTCGGCCCGGCAATGAGATACTCAAATGATACTTGAGTGCCGGTCAATTTAAACCAGGACATTTTCATCACTTTATAAAAAACAGCCAGGATGGCCAGGACAGGACTTGAAAACAGAACATAGAGACAGAGAGCCACACGTCATAATCTGAAGACCACGCCCACCTCCATTGACTTTCTATTGCGTGAGGCGGCCTCCTTGTAATTTTGGACTTATAAAAATAAAATAAAAAAACATGTATAAAAGCTGATATGTGACAAGGTGTACAGAAAACAAGCTAAAGAACCCAGAACCAAAAACCCAGAAGTTTTTATAAGCTGTTGACCCAAAAAACGAGCGTTTAAAGACATAAAAGTGGACACAGGCAATTGAGACAGAGCGCGACGTTATATTACACTGAGAACTACGCCCACTGGAGGGGAAAGTAATCAGCGACAGGAAATATAATATATAAAACTGACATTTAAATATTTGACTAAATGTTTACTGTACACGTAGGCATCCTGAGGCATTCTGAGTGTCAGGAATCCTAAAATTCATCCATTCTTCCTGATGAAGCTTCACATTTTACTGCCTGTATCCACTTTCATCTCCTTAAACACTTTTTTTTTGGGTCGACAGCTTATAATAACTGTGTTATGTGTTTTTTAGCTTGTTTGCTGTACACCTTGTCACGTATCAGCTTTTAGACATTGTTCTGTTTTTTGTAATTAGTCAAAAACGACAAGGAGGCAGCCTCACGCAATACAAAGTCAATGGAGAGCGTTGGGTTGTTTTCCCCACCGGTGTCTCTATTTCCTGGCAAAACACGACGTTTGGTCACCCTAGATTCTCTAATTGGTGGATATTTTCATTGCATCATGGAAAATGTAGTATTTCACCAGGAATT
Source organism: Gobiocypris rarus (assembly GCA_023029165.1). Classification (NCBI taxonomy): domain Eukaryota; kingdom Metazoa; phylum Chordata; class Actinopteri; order Cypriniformes; family Gobionidae; genus Gobiocypris; species Gobiocypris rarus. The sequence continues at coordinate 26,855,885 of CM040927.1, read as the reverse complement.
CCACTTTTAAACAATTATTTTTTTTAAATAAGTTGAAATAACAGGCTTGTAGCTTCAATAAAAGCATATACCATCGATCAACAACCTTATAGCTCACAGTAGATCTTTCTTTAAAGGGCACCTATTATGTCCCTTTTTACAAAATGTAATACGAGCCTCAGGTGTCCCCAGAGTCTGTCTGTGAAGTTTCAGATCAAAATTCCTAACAGATCATTTAATATACCACTTTGAAAATGCCAATTTTTTCGTTTGAGAAAAATTAGCTGTTTTGTGTGTGTCTCCTTTAAATGCAAATGAGCAGCTGCTCCCCACTAGAGGTCTTCACGGAGCACCCGAGACCCGAGGACCCGGGAACCGGCCCCGGTCCGGGTCGGGTCTCAATCTATTACTTCGGGTCCCGGGTCTGTTTAACATTGTGTGGAATACCCGTGTCGATCGGACTCGGAGAACACCTGGCCGTGATCAGAGTCAGTCAGCACGGCTTGTGTGTTTTGTGTAACTTGCAAATTGTAAAATTAGGATAAGAAGAGTGTGAGCCGGGAAATAAGGTGCAGAAAAAGAAAAAAAACACGAGCTCTCTCTCTCTTTCACTCGCGCTATCTCTCAACCGTTTAGAAAGCGGGCAGATTTAATGCAAGCGCACGGTAATAACGTACTCATATTCAAATAATAGCATATATTTCAAATCAGCAACAAAGTTGAACTGTCACAAATGTTTTCTATGATGTTCAAATTGCGTAAAAAAGCTAATATTTCAGGTTGCTCCAGCTAATGCGCAAGTGCAGTCTCAAGCGCGTGTCATGTTTATGGCAACCCAAGCTTCCGCAGTGACTAAGCCAAGGACTTTAATAATAATATCAATGAACAGTCTTGTTTAATCTTAAAGTTTTGGTGGTCAGACTCGGCTCACAGAGATATATCAAATAAATAATGCTAATATCAGCGGCCATGGCACCGAACGAGCAATCCTTATTAGTTCAAAAGGGCAAACAGTCAAAGTTATAATGCAAGATAACTCGAGTCGAAATCTGTAAATTCGCATTTGTCATCCGTCACCGTGGCATAAAGTGGACTTTTACAGCTGAAATGATGAGTGAATTAAGCATGCTTGGAATAACAAGAGAGGAACTTTTTTCTTAGCAAGGATTGTAAAGCATCACAATCAGGTAACGTTACAAGGATGGAGATGACGGCTATAACGTTAGTCTGAGACAAAAAGTTATATTTATTCGCAACTTGTTTATTAAATTGTTTATTAAGCAGTTTATTGTGGAATATGAGACAATCGGGTCCATGTCGGTTCCGGGTCCTACATTTTTCGGATCTGCACGGGTCCGGGTCCAGCTTTTGAAATAATAGAAGGGTCCGGGTCGGTTCTGTGTAGCACATTACGGGTCTCTTCAGGTTCAGGTAAGAATTTTTGGACCCGTGAAGACCTCTACTCCCCACCCCAGAGGGCGCAGCCTTCACAGCTCGTGAACATGCGAATGAAAACTTAAACACAATACATTTGATTACCTCCATCGCGGACACGCTTATGTGACATTGCAGTTCTTCATCATCATGAAATATCATCTGCATGAGTTTTAAAGCCATATCACTCTCAACTTGAGCACACACACCCGACGCATGCGCACAGATAGCTGCATGTAGGTGCGTCCGTGAGTATTAAACTAGACTAGTTATCTTTCATGTGCTATTGCCATTAAACTGTTAAATATACTCAATGTTATGTCAGAAACAAGTTCACATGAAAACAGTTGGTTAAGTCTGTGCACGTATGCAGCAAGTACAGAAATCCTGTGTGTTAGATCAGTGTATTAAAGTGGAAGCAGCGTAATATACAGTACCTACTCCTATATATGCTGTTAACTCTTTCGCCGTCAAACACAGAATTTTACGTTATTTGGGAGAAAACACGTCACCGCTAAACACGGAATTTTCTAGGTTTCCGTGTTTTCACTGTTAGACGCTAAGGGGCGCTATTACGCATCTCCTGAATGAGCACTGAATCTCCTGATCAAAACACACGCGAGTAAGACGCAGGAAAGCAAGCTATCGCATGTAAAATAACGTGATTGTCAACATTAAACATCATATAAATCAAAACTATGTAATGCTACTGAATGAACTGTGGACCCAGGACGAGCTACAGGACTTTGCAAGCATTAGGGGTGTTGATGGACTCAGTCTACTCCATCTGTATTTGATCATCGCTCTGAATCTGATCTGGATGTAGTCTTTCACAAAAACGTGATTTTCTCAGCTTTTGCTCAAAATGTTTGTTTTTTTTGTGAAACTTACCCATATTCAAGTGTTGATTAAAAAGGAATGCATGAAGCTAGAATAAACCGTTTTTGTGTGTGTGTGTGTGTGTGGACTGGTAATCCCTACGGTATGGGGACAAAATGTCCCCACAAAGATGGCAATATCCAAATTTTTGTCCTTGTGGGGACATTTTTTGGTCCCCATGAGGAAAACATCTTATAAATCACACTAAGTGATGTTTTTGAAAAAGTAAAAATGCAGAATGTCTCCTGTGATGGGTAGGTTTAGTGGCAGGGGCAGTGTAGGGGATAGAAAATATGGTTTGTACAGTATAAAATGCATTACGCCTATGGAATGTCCCCATAAAACATGGAAACACAACATGTGTGTGTGTGTGTGTGTGTGTGTGTGTGTGTGTGTGTGTGTGTGTGTGTGTGTGTGTGTGTGTGTGTGTGTGTGTGTGTGTGTGTGTGTGTGTGTGTGTGTGTGTGTGTGTGTGTGTGTGTGTGTGTGTGTGTGTGTTTAAAAGAAGTGTGTCAGCTCTTTCTTGTGATATATTGCATTCTCAGATATTCATAAAACACAATATTCTATAAATTTTGGCCGGCTTGTTCTGAGACACTGCTTATGATAAAAATAAAAATAAAGGAGTAGGTGGATTTTTACCATTATAGTGTGGTTGTGTACACACACTGCCAACACAAATTTATGTTCAAACACCATGTAAAAGTGATTTTTTTCCACTTCAAATGTTTATATTCAAAATCAATGGGATTTTTACTTCCACAACCTGACTTGGAATCAAGTATTCCAGAGAGCTATGTAAGTTGCTATAATCCAGTCTTTGAAATGTGTCTACAGTGGTTGCAAATGTTTGTTCAACAGCTTATATTTTTGTGTAATTTAGTGTATTTCTGCAGCTGTAATTCAATAGCACTCATTACCATGCATCACCACATACTTTCGTTATACAGAAGTAGCACAGTTTTGTGATCTTCCTCCACGGTTCCAAGTCTGACTAATTATAAGTTCTATTAAACTGAATTATTACATGATATAGCTGAGCCACTGTGCCTGTGGTGACAAGTAGGGGGTCTCTGCCCTCCCAGCGCCTCCCCTGCCTCATTTTCTGCCTCTAATTATGAAGGTGGGAAGGAAGGTTGCTCATACACCCTGCTGCTCTCCTTTGCTGATGTGCACAGAATAACCTTCTCTCCAAAGATGAGCAGGTTTTCACACAGCAACAGGGTAAATAGAGATGTCCTGTTTTAGTAAGCACACCGTGGCATTCATGTTGGCTACAAGCAGTTGGTGAGCCAATTGGAAATCATTTTAAACTTAAATCAACACTATTTTTTTTTTCATGTTAAATCACTCATTATATCAGCTTGGTAGATGCAAACAGAGACAAATATCATAAATGTCACTAGTTTCAGCATAATTATGACAAAGAACAACTTCAAGGGTTACTTCAAGTCATATCAAGGAGCTACTGTTCTGTATCCGATCCAAGACATCAAGGTGGAACCAGGTTCTGTAAAACCTTAAAGGAGTATTTTCCTGATAATTTACTCACGCCCATGTCATTCAATGTGTTCATGTTCTTTGCAATGCGCCGCGTACTACGTAACCATGTTGGAGAGGTCATGCATGACATAGGCGGAAGTACCGAGGTAGGGCGAAAAATGTCATCTCGTTTTCTCCTCCAACTTCAAAAATCGTCCGACATCGTTGGTTTACCTTTTTTTGTGAGGGCCGTTTAACTTAGTCTTTGCACATTTGCTTTGTAAACGCTTGACCTGTATTTTCACTTAAGTCACATGTGACCTTTACATCGTGGTAACGCAATATGCACCCACAGCAGTGCAAGATTAACATTTGTGGTTAAAAAGTATCTTTCTTTCTTTTTTTTTGAAAATGACCATTCATTTCGTTAGATAAGACCCTTATTCCTCAGCTGGGATGGTGTACAACCTTTTGAAGCTGCATTGAAACTGGAATTTGAACTTTAAACCCATCATACCCCATTGAAGTCCACTGGAGAAAAATCTTAGATGACTTGGGGGTGAGTAAAATTATCAGGAAATTTTATTTCTGAAGTGAACTACTCCTTTAAAGTCATATCATGAGGAATTTTCCTTTATCTTAGGAAGTTGGAAGTTGGAAAATGCTCATAAATAAAACATAGAAACAAATTTTTTAAAAAATCACAAAAAAACAGGACTAACTAGGAAGAATGATACAACCTCTTTAATATTCGAAGCAGATTTCAGCTCTCCTCTCTGTTGTCACCGTTCGCAAGTCATCAAAGGCTGTTGATCACAAGACAAAATGATGGAAGCCTGATTTGAATACACAGAAATGAGTTCAAATGGACCACAATTGTTGAATACTGCATGAGATTAAGAGGCTCAGCACAGAGTACAACCCAGAGCGAGAGAGATCAGATTAAAGGTTGCCAGATCAGTTCATTACAGTCACTTTTCATGTGAGTGGGAGGACATTCAAAATGCACAACAGCTCAACATGATGCCAGTGCAAGTAATACTGGACCATCATCCCTCATCTACAGACAGAGAGAGAGAGTCAATGTCCTGAAGATAAAGAGGGTTCAGGAGAGAGAAAAACAAGCATTCCAGACATGTGAGGTAACATTCAATTAAGTTTATTCACAACCACCAACAGGCTCGTTAATCAAGAGGAGATAAATATTACAGCACATTAGCTCCATTTATTCTACAAAATCAATTCTTCTCCAGACTATGTTTTCCTTGCCTTTCTGCTCCGAGCTAAAAGAGAAGACAAATCACTACTTTTTAATACAAGTCCTTAATGCAGATGAATGGAAGTGTCCATCTTTACACAATTCTCCCGTCAGCCCGCTTCTCCATAAACAGCTCCACCAGAAGCTCCTATCTCTGCCAGAAATGTAATCTATCAAACACCACCACAAAAGCACAGCCACTAATAACTATTCACACACATATCTACAGTTGCGACCAAAATTATTCAATCTCCTTGACCTGCTAAACATTTTGCTGCAGAGACCTAAGAAACAATTAAGGCATCAGTTTAAATCTGAAGGCTGTACAGACCACTCAAGAACATTCTACGACTTATCCTTTTCTTAAGTAGATTTGGATGTATACTTTGGGATGGATGTCCTGCAGGAAAGTCCATTCATCATCAAGCTTCAGTCTCTCTTCCATTCTGTATTCAAATGTTTTTTCTTCCTTTCATCTGGTCATCTTGCAAGTCGTTGGCAGTAAAGTGAGGGGGTTTTCTTAGATGCTCTGATCAACCATTTTATTCCCTTAATGACATTTTGCTTTTTCTTCAAAACCCTCAAAGGTTTTCTGGTACAACAAACTTATGAATAAGGCTGCCAGCTATGTCTCAAGGAACATTTGGTGTTTTGGAAAACTTCTTGTAGACTTTCTGATGTAATAAAACACTTTCTTCTATAAAGCTTTTGTGAGAGCTCTTTTGACTTTATTTTCTACTCAACTTTAGCACATGCATAACAGCACAAATGTTTTTAGTTTTGTTATAGAGTTTCCAAAGACTTAATTGTTTTAACACAAATTTTGTACCATACCACACAAATAAAGGACTTAAAAACAGCAGCATTTTGTAATTGAGAGATACATTTTGTTCAACTTAGGCTCACTAGAAAAACGTGCCTCTACATGTTCAGTGCAGTTTCCAGCAAACCCTTCTCTGAACTCATTCTTCTCCCTATTCTCATCGCATATTAGCTTGTAAATATGTTTATTTTAAATAAAAATTAAGAAAATGATTGAGTGTAAATGGCATTTAAGGCTATTTAAGCTTTTTACACAAAATGCCAATTTTAAATAGTAATACTATTTCCTATTATTGCTGTTTTTACTGTAGTTTGGGTGAGCATAAAACATGTTCATGTTCACCATCTGACTATATTTGGTCAAAATTACGTTTGTATCCACAAATTTAATCCCATAATGTTTTTCATATTTAATTATGCATAGCCGTTTTTTTTTTTCTTTCTTCAAATGACAGAGCAGGGTCTTATGTTGGCTTCTCGGGAAGGAAGATGGGAACAGTAAGGCAAACAGAAGAAATGGTAATGACAATAGACAGAGAGCTGATGTTTGAGTCTAATTCCCTGCCCCATTAGCCAGGTAATGGCTGATTAAAATGAAGAGGGGTTAGGTGCATTGAGTCCTCGATAGTCATCGGGGCACTGCACTCCCAAAGGTTTGCAGAAACGATTGATGGAGCGTCATTACACTGAGATGTGGTGAAGTCCATATTCACCTGAAGGCTCATGAGATCATCTAATTGACTGAAGAGCAATTTTAATGACATTTCATTTTTAGCATTCTGTCTTAATTTATTTTGTGTTCCATGAAATAAAATAAACAATATGGGTTTGGAATTTTCATTTTGGGGTGAACAAACCTTTGTATGTGTTCTGGACTTTGGATAAATGTTCTAATATCAAATCTTTCTATAAGAAAGAAAAACAGATTAGATTAGAGAAGAGCTTCTCATTACCAACAAAAACTCATGACCACTCTCAGAGTGTTTGATATGTTGTCAATGTTCATATATTTGGTCTTGGAGGAATATATCTGCTACTCTGCTGCTGTTGGTTATTGCTGCTGCTGCAGAGGCAAGTAAGGCATGCCATTGCTGTACAATATAACGTACACAAATTACCCGTAGCAGATCTATACATGTGGAACTGGGGAAGGTGGAGGGTTTCTGAAAGTGCATCGCACTGCTAAGGAAAATGCTAAACAATATTTGAAGGGTGAACACGCAAGCTCATTGGCTACTGATTCAGAACAAACAATTAGCTGTGCCCCATAGAGAATGATGTGATTTGGCGGTTGAGATAAGGACCTATTAGTCTGCAGCTGCGCCATCTAGAGTTTCATGACAGAACTTTGTATTTCAACATTTGGTTCACCTTCTAGAATCTACAGTACTTTGAGGGTGGTTCTGGTCCCAGTGGAAGCCATAAGCTCAATTTATCATAAGATCAATCAGGCACTCACTTTTATCAGAGTCAGGAAGGTTGAAACACCTAAAACATGAAACAAACTCTATAGGAAGCCTGTTTAAAGGTGCTCAGCCTCAAAAAGAAGTTGCAGACACCCTGACGATTCCACATATTCAGTTATAACATCAACATTAAAGAGATTTCTGATATTCTGCAACTCAAGCATGTCGTTTTTAAAAGGCTCACTGAATTGAATTACAATTACAATTCTTTATCGATTAACTTGCAGTTAGTGAAGGCGGGATAAGCGGAAACACGCTGAATGACACACAACAGAAGCGCTCTCTTGCACGCTCTCTCTCTCTCGGTCACATGCACGATCAGTTCTCCTTGCGCTTGAATAGTCAAAATAGTCAAATACAAATGCACACTGATGTCAAAATGTCCGTGGAGTATCTCTCGTGAACTCAGTCGGTTATGGCTTAAGTGTACATTAACAATTGGGTAATAACTGGATATATGTAAGAATATTACATCCATGCATTCAGCAGCCCAGATAAATGAAATACAGCCCAGTCTTTCATTAATGTTAATCAGACAAGTACAGATGTTAAATAAATGTATACATACAGTATTGTTCAAAATAATAGCAGTACAATGTGACTAACCAGAATAATCAAGGTTTTTAGTATATTTTTTATTGCTACGTGGCAAACAAGTTACCAGTAGGTTCAGTAGATTCTCAGAAAACAAACAAGACCCAGCATTCATGATATGCACGCTCTTAAGACTGTGCAATTGGGGTATTAGTTGAACGGGGTGTGTTCAAAAAAATAGCAGTGTCTACCTTTGACTGTACAAACTCAAAACTATTTAAAACTATTTAAAACTATTTTTTTTTCTGGGATTTAGCAATCCTGTGAATCACTAAACTAATATTTAGTTGTATGACCACAGTTTTTTAAAACTGCTTGACATCTGTGTGGCATGGAGTCAACCAACTTGTGGCACCTCTCAGCTGTTATTCCACTCCATGATTCTTTAACAACATTCCACAATTCATTCACATTTCTTGGTTTTGCTTCAGAAACAGCATTTTTGATATCACCCCACAAGTTCTCAATTGGATTAAGGTCTGGAGATTGGGCTGGCCACTCCATAACATAAATTTTGTTGGTTTGGAACCAAGACTTTGCCCGTTTACTAGTGTGTTTTGGGTCATTGTCTTGTTGAAACAACCATTTCAAGGGCATGTCCTCTTCAGCATAGGGCAACATGACCTCTTCAAGTATTTTAACATATGCAAACTGATCCATGATCCCTGGTATGCGATAAATAGGCCCAACACCATAGTAGGAGAAACATGCCCATATCATGATGCTTGCACCTCCATGCTTCACTGTCTTCACTGTGTACTGTGGCTTGAATTCAGAGTTTGGGGGTCGTCTCACAAACTGCCTGTGGCCCTTGGACCCAAAAAGAACAATTTTACTCTCATCAGTCCACAAAATGTTCCTCCATTTCTCTTTAGGCCAGTTGGTGTGTTCTTTTGCAAATTGTAACCTCTTCTGCACATGCCTTTTTTTTAACAGAGGGACTTTGCGGGGGATTCTTGAAAATAGATTAGCTTCACACAGACGTCTTCTAACTGTCACAGTACTTACAGGTAACTCCAGACTGTCTTTGATCATCCTGGAGGTGATCACTGGCTGAGCCTTTGCCATTCTGGTTATTCTTCTATCCATTTTGTTGGTTGTCTTCCGTTTTCTTCCACGTCTCTCTGGTTTTGCTCTCCATTTTAAGGCATTGGAGATCATTTTAGCTGAACAGCCTATCATTTTTTGCACCTCTTTATAGGTTTTCCCCTCTCCAATCAACTTTTTAATCAAATGCGCTGTTCTTCTGAACAATGTCTTGAGCGACCCATTTCCTCAGCTTTCAAATGCATGTTCAACAAGTGTTGGCTTCATCCTTAAATAGGGGCCACCTGATTCACACCTGTTTCTTCACAAAATTGATGACCTCAGTGATTGAATGCCACACTGCTATTTTTTTGAACACACCCCTTTCAACTAATTCAACTAATTGCCCAATTGCACAGCCTTAAGAGCGTGCATATCATGAATGCTGGGTCTCATTTGTTTTCTGAGAATCTACTGAACCTACTGGTAACTTGTTTGCCACGTAGCAATAAAAAATATACTAAAAACCTTGATTATTCTGGTTAGTCACATTGTACTGCTATTATTTTGAACAATACTGTATTAAATAATCCTATACTGTACCTGAAAAAATATATATTTTTAAATATACTGTTGTTTTTTGTAATTTGCTAATTTGCTTCTTTGTTATTTTATAACTCATATCATATTACATTTCTCATATTAGCCTATGCTCATATTGCCATATAAATCTTCTAAATAAAGTAATTTAAGCATGCCAGTGTCAACTTTAATGTAATTTCCAAATTGTGGCCAGTGAAAATGCTGAGTGGCTGGTAACTTTTGAAAACCACTAGCCATAGTGGCTGGTGAGCAAAAAAGTAATGTATATGTTAACATTATATATTATACTGAATGTATATATTAACTTATGTGGTTGTGCACCAGTATTAGTGTATCCTGTTTTTCTCTCTGCAGAATCCAACAAACATCATGTCCCGCTCTTTCAATGTGGGATTTTTGTCTCAATTATATTTGCTGAAATTCATCAATGTTGAGCCTTAGAGAGTGATGATGTACACCTGCTTGATCAAAAAAATAAATAATTATAGCAGAATTTGTAAATCTGACAGCACTCTGCTTCGGCCATTTCACAGCAATCAACAGCAGATGTCATAACTAAAAGTGACTGTCTCTGCTGTACTGGATAAACTGTTCAATGTGCAGTTACAGAAAGATGTCATTATGCAGCTACTTTCATAATCCATCATCTTAACCAACACCGGTTGCAACAGATGAATGCATTTTAAATGTTAATACTAAAGCTACATTCCATAATATTTCAAAAATATGTTGACATTAACAGCGAAGAGTTATTGTATTGCACAAAATGGACGATTCTTGAATATGAATATGCTGTATGCAACATGAAATTACAGTTCACATGGTCAACTATGAAGCCCCTAAATGGACATAATATGAGCTGGAAGGAAAAAAGTATTTCAATGCTTTTGTTTTGCGTTCTCTCACATAAGTTTGCGTTCACTTGAGAAACGTTGCGTTCGCTTACAATGAACTCAAAAGTTTTGCGAGTGAATGCAAAGTTTCTCGAACATATGAGAGAGATCGCAAAAGCATTAACATAATTTTTCCTCCCATCTCTTTTTTTCCCATCACTATGTCTCTTTAGGGGCTCTGACATACCAGGAAATTCATGGAAATTGATTATTTTTGTTGTTTTTGTTGTTGTTGTTAATGTTGTGAATGTGAGTCAATAATTCTCTGCTAGCATACAGAAGAGTAAATGCTCAAGTAATATGATTTACTGACCGCACGTCATAACCCTTTCGTAATGAAGTGTGTTCAGCCATGGTGACTAATAACTGCTAAAACTGTATTAAAAGGGCTCAGCTTTTCCCTTTCTACTAATACATCTATTTCCATTTTATTGCAAGATTATCGTGGAACTAATGATGTGATGCTTATGCTATCTATTTGAAATATCCTAATAATTTTTTTAAAAGGTTATAAATCCAAAAGTTTGGTTAATAATTGTAAAAGTCTTAAAAGAATTGCATTATGTGTACATAATTTTTCTATCCATAACACAAAATTATAGGAAACTAATATTATTAATTTATTGACTGATTAAGTATTTATTACACAGGCATGCAAACTCAAATTAATAGCAAAATAATAGTAAAAAAAATATGCCTGGAAATACTTTTTACGCCTGTCAAAATGGAAACCTGAGAGCATTATTTTCCTATTCTGCCGGCTAAAATATCGCCCATTATTTCCATAGGGTGTCTGTTTCAGGTAAATGGAAGGTTTGTCTGTGAGACTGTAATGTGCGCTACGTCAACTGTCTTTGAGAGCCATTATGGTCATAATCGCACTTCAATGGCTTTTCTGTAACAGACATTATTAAGTGTTGCATCTATGTGTTGTAAGATGTAAGATTGTAAGTTGATGTCATCCAAATTATACTGTCAGGCCGTGTCATCATTTCAATCTGTTATTCTGACTGAAACATGAGAACACAAAAAATTGCACTTGGAGTTCTCAAACAACGAGAGGAACATCTAAACAAAAATCATGCCCAGCAGGAATTTCCAATAATGCTCTCATGCTCCAAGTGGAAATAACAACAGTGATTTTGAACGTTTTTGCTTGTCACTGTGCTCACAATATTAGTATTAGCTTTTCGAGAAGTCAAGTAAGTTATTTTTGAGTACTGTGATCCTCAGAGTAAATGTTTTGTTTAAATTGATACTTTTAACTGAATGGTCACACATCTGATGGATTCTAGCCCTTTATTCTGTCAGATGGGTTCATCAATAAAATTACCACTGACAGTTAAGATGAGAAAAGTGTCTTGAATAGCGTAAAATATGCAGTCAGTCAAAAACCAGCATAGACTCTTAACCACAGACATTTGTGTTTTTTAACATAAACATTCAACCTTGTTTAATTAAGATGAATCATGTGTTGCTACTTCGTTTGAAATATATTCTCTAAAATGGTGGCACTCAAAATCTGCATTTTTACTAAATCTAGAATTATTCTATGCTTTAATGAAACAGTCAAGGCAGCACATATCATTATTTTCAAATATCAAATAAATACACATTGCACTGAATTATACTGGGAGATGGAGAGACCTAGAGATGGTTAACACACTAATGCTAGCAACAGTCTACATCAAAATATGTTGTATTGCTCAGGTTGTAAATTAGCATTCAAGAGAAATCCTTTAGAGTGCGAAAAAAAAAAGAGATTGGGGGTAATCTCTGAATGAATTCAGCAAATCCCTTGTTTATAAACATTCCAGACATGCTTGGACTTAATGCACAATCTACAATTGCTCTTTTTGAGGAATGAGAAAGACTCCGAAAGTGATCATGAAAGAATCGGAACCAGTAGTGTGTTTTTCATATTTGACAATGCTCAGCTTTTTTCGATGGTCTGATTTACAGTGGGCCAACACAGTGCATCCGGGAAGTATTCACAGCGCTTCACTTTTTTCACATTTTGTTATGTTACAGCCTTATTCAAAAATGTATTAAATTCATTATTTTCCTCAGAAATCTACAAACAAATGATACCGTGAAAAAAGTTTGTTTGAAATCTAAATACTAAATATTAAATAACGACTTATAGTAATGGCCGATTTTAAAACACTGCTTCATGAAGCTTCGGAGCGTTATGAATCAGCGTATCGAATCATGAGTCGGATTACGTGTCAAACCAACAAATTGCTGAAATCACGTGACTTTGGCGATCCGAACCACTGATTCGATACGCTGATTCATTAAGCTCTGAAGCTTCAGGAAGCAGTGTTTTCAAATCGGTCATTACTATATAAGTCGTTATTTACTTTTTATTGTGCACAAAAACTATTCTCGTCACTTCATAAAATTATTTTGTAGTGAGATGGACTTTGTAATTAAGTTTTTAGTACCTTTTATGGGTCTTTACAGTAGAGAGGAAATGACATTACTGTCAATGAAGGCCTTTCTGAGCCATCGGATTTCTACAAAAATATCTTCATTTGTGTTCCAAAGATGAACGGATGTCTTACGGATCTGGGGTCTCATTTATAAAACTTTGCCTAGATTTCATCCTAAAAGTGTACGTACGCACAAAAGCTAGATTTTGTGTACGCACAAAAAAAATCTGATTTATAAAACCATGTGTACGCCAGAACCTGCGCAAAAATCCCTTTATAAATCCCAGCCAGCAGAAGATTGTGTGTACGTGCATCTCCACCCTGCTTAGTTTTACTATTCATAACCTCCATGTTTAACACTGTACAAGACATTAAACATATTAATATACAAGACACTATAAATGCCATTTGTGCCTTACACAGTACATTGCTGACAATCATCCAATATCATTTTTATGTTTTAGAATAAATATATCAAAATATCCATAAAAACAAAATTGTATAAAATACTTCTCAGATATTTTTTTTAAATAAAGTTCATTCATTTCTAATGGGCCAAATGTTATTTTAATTCAAAATATTTCGTTAATTTTAAACCCTTCAACTCAAAAACATTCATGCAGTTTTGCTAATAATGTGAACATATGGGATGTTTAGGCTATTTTAATTTAAACAGATAGGCCTACCTATTTATTGAAGCATAAATACAATCATCTGACTCCGAGCGTCACTGACAAAGTATTTTTAAAAAGGAAACGTGCAAATCTAAATTTTTTCTTCAAGTTGTATCCTTCAAATACAGTGGTATTTTTCATAATTTTGTGAAGATGTCTTTACTCTCCGTGTCCGTGCAGCTGTGGTTGTACAGTAAGCTGTTATTATTGGATCTATTCAAACCGGATAATGAACCGTTCGAGCACCGAATCCTGCAGTGTCTGTGATATAGAACTAAGTGTGCATCACTGATCATCATTCTTGCTAAAAAATTATCTGTCATAACATGTGATCTGCAGTTTAGTTTAAAGAGAAATTATTGGAATTAGCCTGTATTTAATCCTTGCTGTCATTAAAACAACGTGTCACAGGAAAAAAGTAGCACATCCACATGTCTATCTAAATTCGTTTATTTTTTGTTTAAATTCTGAGTAATGACTAATGTAGTTTTAGTTCATATCGCCATTAATGAAACGGGAACATTAATGTAAATGTGTATATCAAAATGAAAACAGAGTTTTAAATTGTTCTTACTTCATTACTTTTCTCTCTCTAGTAAAAGAGTTTGTACGCAAGGGTCAGAGTTTGCGTGCAGGTGCGCACATTTTCTGGTCAAGTTTGTTTTTATAAATCACAACTTATGCGTCAGAAGTAGCGTACGCCTCTTTCAGGGAGATGGGTATTCCTGCACAACTGGAGGCTGCAGTTTCAGGACCTTAGTTCTAGGACCGCGGTTCTAGGACCCTAGTTTTTTGTGACAGCGCCACCTACAGAACTGGATATCCAAAAACACTTTTTAGGATGGACGACATGGACACCAATGAGACTGTGAGCGCTACTCGTGCATGGACCCATGTGCATGGCTTGCTGTTCAGTAGTGGTATAATAGTATATTTATATTAATGTTTTTCATAGGCCATCATATATGCCCTGGCTGTCCTCCGGAGTATCTCCTTCCAGGAGGCTGAGCTGGTCTTTCTTTCTGGTCCAATTTATCATTACAGGTCAGAGTAGATTATGAATTACTTTTGCATAATGCCCAGTGTACCCTTTTTTTACTGATATTTCTGTTAACAAAGCAGTTATTGTTCTCTGATAACTATTTCAGTGAGGTGGAAGAATTTAACCGGAAGATTGACCAGCAATTGAGGAAAGAAGGGAGACCATTCATTTGGTGGGTATTGCTTAGATACTTAATTTGGAGTTTGCAATTAGATACCAGTAACATGAATATTATGTATGTTGTTAAATCAGAGATTTATTTCATTGAACATGTTAAACACATGTTTCTTATTTAATCTCTCTCTCTCTCTCTCTCTCTCTCTCTCTCTCTCTCTCTCTCTCTCTCTCTCTCTCTCTCTCTCCCTCTCTCTCTCTCTCTCTCTCTCTCTCTCTCTCTCTCTCTCTCTCTCTCTCTCTCTCTCTCTCTCTCTCTCTCTCTCTCTCTCTCTCTCTCTCAGAGTTGAAGCCATTATGTCTGTGCAGCAACTGATTGTTCTGTTCTTCTGGTTATGTTTTTGCAAAAATGACATGTATATAAATTTACATTCTTGAATCATTCTTGAGTCTTGTTTTGCCTCTCTACAACCTTTAAAATATCTGGCTGTAATTCAATGACTGCATATGCTGATTCCATCTTTATTTTACCTGATAATGAGCTAATTAGATAAGCTTAAGGAGGTTAAACAATATACAGTATAAATCAAGAAACTAATACTTATAAGATACTCCACTTTTTCAGTTGTTTAAAGATTGGTAAACAAATTTCATTTATATAATTGTTATTTTGGAAATTGTGACTCAAAGCAGGTATTACACACTTTGTAATTAACCTCTGAAGCATTTTGTATCAAAAATATACATCATTAATGTATTAATTATATATATATAGATATAGACATTAATTATATATATATAGATATAGATATATAGATATATAGATAGATAGATAGATAGATATATATAGATATAGATATTGATACTATGTACAAACGGGTACTAGAACTGGGGTCCTGAAACTGCAGCCGCCGCTACGTCATCCAGTTCTGTAGGTGGCGCTGTCACAAAAAAATAAGGTCCTAGAACTGGGGTCCAAGAAATGCGGTCCTGAAACTGCAGCCTCCGGTTGTGCAGGAATATACTACTGTGCTTTCAGGGCCTGTTTTGTGCGTACGCAACGGTTATAAATGAGACCCCTGGAACAACATGAGGGTGAGTAATAAATGACATTATTTCCCTAACTAACCCTTTAAGTAAGAAATGTACTTTTGCTATGGTTAAATAAATGTTCAATGATATCTTCATTGTTTGTTAGTTTTTTGGGCGCAATTTTTTCTCTAAATAATGTTCATATGGCAACTAATAAATCATTTTGTTTCGTCATCCTGGCATGTGTGGAAAGTTTTAAAAAAGCCTCTATTTCAGGCAGGCTAAGGCGAATGTGCAGTCCTAAGCGTGAGTCCCAAGTTTCTATCAATAAGAGCATCTAACAGCAATGTCTTAACCAATCAGCGATTGGCTCTTTTATTTAGAAGGTTGGGCAGTTTCTCCCATTCATAAGTAATAGAAGTGCACTGTCTTTGTATAGTCTTTGGTATCAGCTAGCAAAACCTTATAAAGGTTATGAACAAGAACTCTATTTAAGAGAGCTCATATTTCTGACTCTTTCCACTGAAGTTCCCTGTGGTTCAAAAACAGCAGGTTTAGCACAGAGTTGTACAGAAAGCCAGATCTACCTGGGGTTTAAAACATACCATTCTATATGGTCACACTCCAGTCCAGCTTCCACTAGCAAATGTGCAGCCACGGCAGTGGCACAGCTGGCACATTACTGCTGTTGGAAGAACACAGTGAACTATAGCCAGATGTCCTCCGGCCAGCCTGGTGTTCATATGACTGTTCTCGTATTATTTTGCAGTTGTGCAAAATGGTTAAATGTTCATTTTACTTGGTCAGACAGTCTGTAAGGTCTAGTATTATTCCCTGTCTGTTCAAGTCAAGTCTGTTCAAGTCAAGTCATCGTTCAAAATACATTTTACACACTTGTCAGCCCTTGGGTACAGACGAAACAGCCAAATTTGTTCATTAGAAGAAACTTTTGGGCAGTTGGGTGTTATTATATGTACTCACAAGTCTTCCCTGTGTTTACATAATGCGATGTGGAAAAGAATGTTGGGTATCACCAGGAGTTTGAGTTCAGATTAACAGAACTGTCCTTCCCTGTAATGTCCAAGGACTCCACCAGGAGGGCGATCTCAGACAATTCATTGGCACTTAAACCAGAAAAGAGTATATAAGAGAGAAGAAGAGGTTGAGAAATTCTTCAAAACACCACCAACATTTTGACATGCTGTGCAACATGCACACACTCTCCTGTCAAAACAGTATGCTCAGTTATGAGTTACATTGCATAAGCAAATAAAAAGACACAATGTTCATAAATTACAGAACATTTACAACATTATAGAACCGCGTTTAACGCAAAAAGCATTAGAATAGAATGGAATTAGCCACTAGCTGTAGCACGAACTCACCCCACACCTGCCAAAACAGTGAAACAGTGGCCTCTGGTGACAAACACCCTGAACTGCACAAATTACAGGACCACGTGATGGTTTATGGTTTTATCATCTACACTGTGTACAGCGGATGTTGACTATATTTAAATATTAATAATCTTTTCTTTCTTTTAATCACAAAACAAACAGTATGTATAAGCAATACAAATGACAATATTTCATCTTTTTTTTTTTTTTTTATTATTGAATCTAACATGTATCTACCCCTGTATCTATAGAGGCAATGTTATGAAAAGTATTTCAATGTGCTGTATTGAACTGGATCTGTGAATGGAACAGGATAACATCCTTTCAGTCTTCAATAGCTTTCTTCATTGTTGGTAGTTTTTGGTCTCAAATTTAATCTTACATAATGGTTAAAGTTAGACGAGAGGCAAAATGCAACATTCAGCAATCTGCCATCGGTGCTGGAAGTGATGCCTGAGATGTGAAGGGTAAGTTCTTTCCCTCACAAAACCACAAGAGCCCCATCCACTCCTACCACATCTCCTTAAAGATGATTGCCTGCATATCTCGTGTGAGGTCTAATTTATCAAGGATGTGTCCATTAAACATGGATTGATCAAGGATGTGTCTTGTTATTTCTGTTGATAAGTCAATGGAATATATTCAATCAATACTCTTAGGTTAATGAGGCCAAAATGTGTGTTTTTGATTTGTACTGTAATCAGTTCACTTGCATTGAGCAAAGAAGAAAAAACTCATGGTGAGTGTAGATATGCGTATATTATATTATGAAAAATGTCTTAATTGTTATATTGCTTAATAGTTAACGCAAACATCTAATCAGTCAATCAAATGGCAGCAACTCAATGCTTTTAGACATGTAGACATGGTCAAGATGATCTGCTGAAATTCAAACTGGGCATCAGAATGGGGAAAGAAAGGTTATTTAAATTACGTTGCGTGGTTGTTGGTGCAAGACGGGCTGGTCTGAGTATTTCAGAAACTGCTTATCTACTGGGATTTTCATGCACAACCATCTCTAGGGTTTACAGAGAATGGTCCAAAAAAGAGAAAATATCCAATGAGCAGCAGTTCTGTGGGCGAAAATTCCTTGTTGATGCCAGAGGTCAGAGGACAATGAACAGACTGTTTCAAGCTGATCGAAAGCTAACAGTAATTCAAATAACCACTTGTTACAACCGAGGTATGCAGAAGAGCATCTCTGAACACAAAACACGACGAACCTTAAAGCAGATGGGCTACAGCAGCAGAAGATCACACTGCAGAGCCACTCATGAGAGCTAAAAACAGGAGGCTAGGCTCTGAAGAGTCTCCATTTCTTCCGCGACATTTAGATGGCAGGGTCAGAATTTGGCCCAAACCACATGAAAGCATGGATCCATCCTGCATTGTATCAAACTTTCAGGCTGTTTTTAGTGGTGCAATTGTGTGGGGGATATTTTCTTGCAACACTTTGGGCCTCTTAGTACCATTTGAGCATTGTTTAAATGCCACTGCCTACCTGAGTATTGTTGCTTACCATGTCCATCCCTTTATGACCACAGTGTACCCATTTTCTGAGAGCTACTTCCAGCCTGACAACACATCAATATCACAAAGCTCAAAACATCTAGTGAACACAATGATTTCACTACTAAATGGCCTTCGCAGTCACCAGATCTCAAGCCAATGTGGTGGAACGGGAGATTTGTGTCATGACAAATCCGCAGCAACTGTGTGATGCTATCATGTAAATACAGACCAAAATCTCTAAAGGACTTTGTTGAATCTTTGCCATGAAGAATTAAGGCTGTTCTGAAGGTAAAAAGAGGTCTAACCCAGTACTAGCAAGTGGAAAAGGGTGAGTGTATTATATTATATTATTTTGCTTACGCAATTATTACTGAAATATTTTTTTAAATAATAACAAAAAATTAAATAAAACCATGTGCTGTGACCATAAAACACACCGGAAACATTTGAATAGCAATATATATTCCAAGAATTTGACTCAAAGTCTTGGTTTAGATCAGGGGGAGGCAATTCCAGTCATGGAGGGCCACTGTCCTGCAGAGTTTAGCTCCATCCCTAATCAAACAGACCAGAACCAGCTAATCAATGTCTTCAGGATTACTAGAATACTACAGGCAGGTGAGTTTGATCAGGATTGGAGCTAAACTCTACAGAACAGTGGCCCTGAATTGCCCACCCCTTGTTAAGAAGCACAGACACCAAACCACATTATTCAAATTTGTTACCATTCACTCATTCACCATTAATTCTCCCTTCTCCATTGTCCAGGCAATTTAACCACTTACAGCAGTTACATGAACGTCTTTTACCCTGGGTCACAATTACCACACAAGGCTTTGGTTCCCAGGCAGAGAGTCATATGTCAAGCCCATTATGAGGCCTGTGATTGAGGTTTCATTTTTTGCATCCAATTCAAAAGTGTGCCTTGGAGAAGCGCTGGCAATTTGAGTTGTAATTGTAGTCAAGATCCGTTTAGTCACCGGAAAACTGCAATTACCCTCGAGATGGATCCGGCTGTGTGAATCTGTCTGCTCTTTCTGAGGCATTCTGTGACCATAGGAGGCTTATGTCAGAGTTGATACACACGCTATTATAACTCTCTGTTTAGTTGTGAACATACAAATACCCGTAATGACTTAAATATTTTATTGCCAAAAGTCATCAATCCTTCTTGTTCTGGTCTGTTTATCCAGCAAGAAAAGCAACTTTTTGTGGTAAATTTGGTTTGCTAAGTGATGTTGTGAAAGCACACACTAACAGCAGTCAGTCTCTTGATTCAAAAGTGCTTCTTTCAGAATTTTTTTTAACGTTTTTTTGCTAAATGAAAGCAGTAAAAAGAGGGATGTGAGAAAGAAAGAATATCATACAAAATCACCACAAACGACCTACAGTGCCTGAGAAAAGTTTGTAAGACTTGCTGGGATTTTGTGCTGCCCTGTCTGAAAGGGTGAAATTGCAATATTCCTCCCATAGTTCCTGCTCTCACAAATCAATTTTAGTTGAGGGAAGAAGAAACTCATTTTCACAATTGTTCCATTGAAAAAGTACGGCACTACTCATTCGGCACTCCTTTTCCTTTTTAACATTCCATAAGTTTCATGAAACCAACATCCATTTACTATTTCTCTCAAACTGCATCGTTTTCTCTTTTTTTTCCTTCCTTTTTCATAATTTACAGACACCATAATGCAATATGTAGGAAATCTGCTTGGCCCATAAATTAATATAGCGTAACCCCATCAAAAAGTCATTAAAACAATAAACCACATAAAATAATTTATGCATTAATGATGTAAAGCACTAAAATGATTGAATTTATAATGAACATATTAACAAACGCTGCCAGATGTCCAAAGTTTCAGGACTGTACGTGTTATAAGCCAAGTAGGCCTGTAATTGAAGAATGTACTCCATACTTCATTTAAGATTTCATCATTTGCTTCAGAAACATAGACGAGCACTAATAGATATCTCGAAAGCCTTAGAGAAAGCTGTCAGAAGAAATATACCCCTTCATTACCCTATTCTAATAATCAGTTCTACCACCTGTTAGGCGCCAGCCATGTACATTAATATTCCTTGTCTCTGTCTTAAGGTTTTAGTTGCTGAATTATACACCAGACATCTCATCCAATGAAGTCCACCCACTGGCGGTCTGCCATGCTTATGAAATCAGTGCGAGTCTGTACAAAGTTCTTTAAAAAAAAAAAACACTTGAAAATGGTGCCTGACCTCCTGAAACCATAATTGGATTCAAGCTGTTCCTTCACTCATTTTGGAAGGAATAGTGCAACTAACATCTCTCAATCTCACAGATTCTTTTGAATCTAAGTGAGCTGGATGCAACAAAGTGACCACTTACCATGTGTTTTGCTGAGCTGTCACTTCTACAGTAATGACTGAAAGTGCTTCTTCAAAGAAAGCGATCCAGGGCTCTCAATCCACCTCAATGAATGCTCCTGTGATCCAGAACCTGAAATAGTGTTTTTTCACAATTATGTTTTTTAAAGTCTATTATGATAAAAAAAGGTAATGTTGTGAAGTATTACAATTTAAATAACTTTTATATTTTATATATTTTAAAAAATTTAATTTATTCCTGTAATGGCAACCTTAAATTTTCAGCAGCCATTACTTACAGCCTTCAGTGTCACATAATCCCTCAGAAATCATTTTAATATGCTGATGTGGTAGCCTGACGTTATCATGCTCAGATTCTAATCAGAATACGAGTCTGATACTGCTCCATTGTGCTGTGATTATTGGCATGTTTCAAACGAAACAGGAAAGAAAATGCCTTTGCACTCAATTGGATAGACCTACAACCAATCAGAGTATGCTAAGTGACGTACATTGAGAAACGCATAGTTGTCAACAGAAATTATGTTTCATTAAAAAAGCTAAATAAGTTCGGGAGGAGCACGTTCAAATGATCTATCCAATCATGATGTCATTCCAACCAGCTGTCAGCAATCCATAATCAACATGTCTATAGCAATCAGCTCAAGTGGAGGAACACATAAATACCCAGTCAACTCACCAATGTTCCTTGACAGGTTTTCAGCATCCTTCTGCCACCCCGTCTTCCTCACACTCACCTGGTTACTTTCCTAACCAGAGTTACAGGGGGAGTACTCTGGGTTCAGGGGGAAATACAGAGCTCGGAGCCCTCTCCTCGGACAGCACGCCAAATACGCATACCATTTATTGTGTTATCTGTTATCTGACTTATTTGTAAGTGTGAACTAGTGAACTCAACTGCACGCATGCTGGACGAAGTAGAAGAAGATGTGTGTAAATGATCTTTGCCGGTGTTGTAAAAATAATTTAAGGATACACAGAGTACTTAGCAACACGATCATCATTTTTGAGAGATATCGTAAAGGTGAATGCATATACAAACAAGTTCTCCGTTTAGTAAAATAATTCAACCCAAGCGCTCTTTGGTGACGTGGATGATTATGTTACTGTTGATCATCTGACCAGCAACATATAAAGCCTGCCCTGATAATTTGATTGGTCTGAACAGCTCTGGTTGCTCCACAACGGATCAAGTTCAGACCGAACGTCCTGACCTGAAATGTTGTGGGCGGGGCTAAATTCGGCTGGCATCCAGGCTACTGATTTGGTGCATTTATTTGAGAAACATTTATATGATTATCAATGTTGGATACAGTAGAGCTACAACATTTGTAGAAACTGTACAGTTTTTTAAAGAATTTTTTCATGAATATAAAGTTTAATAAAACAGCATTTATTTGAAATAGAAACATTTAGTAACACTATAAATATATTTACTATCACTTTCAATCAATTTCATACATCCTTGCTTAAATTTGTTTTTATTCATTTCTGAACAGTATAGCGTGTGGCATTACTTAAACTTTAGATTTATAGCTAAATTGTTAAAATTGCTGAAAATAATAGAAAAAATATATATAATATAAGCAAAGGAAAAGTGTTAAAAGTAACAAACTATGGCCAAAGCAGACACTGACAATCCACAGTTCAATTGCATTTGCAGTGCAAATGCAAATGCAAAAATGCCTTACCTACACATTTTGTCTAAATTGAGTTTTAGACTATAATATCAACTACAGAAAATTGGTGTGAAAATTGATATCACTTGAAGTTTCAGTGTTGGAGTAGTTAGTAAAGTTAGCCTTAGTAAAGAAATATTGCTGTCCAATAAAACAACAATTTTGTCTGTAATTACTCTCAGATGCACTCAAGGTTTACCCTCATTAAAATGGTGACTCATATGAGATGAAGACTCCAGGAAAATCAGTCTTCTAGAAATGCTGCTTTATTCTACATGGAGCCAGTTGCCCCTTCAGACATACTATTGCTACTTCTACTGACTTCAGCTGAACAACAGCCGAAATGCATTATTTTCCTGTTATCACTGTATAGCTGCTTTGAAACAATCTGTATTGTATAAAGCGCTATATAAAGAAAGGTGACTTAACTTGACTACTAATGATAAGAATATGTTTACTTCATACAGCCCATCTTTTAGTCAGTGGTCAAGGCTATAAGCATAAATATACCAAATAATATAAGACAAAACAATATAAGAACAAACACAATATACATACTACAGACAAAACAACAGAGCCAGAGTCGACAGCAGAGTGATGTATGGATCAGAATGTGAGCAGCCCAACAGACAGTCCAAATAGAATGAGCGCAAGTGGGACAAAAAAAAGACCCAAAACAGATTGAGGATAAACAAAAATCTCAACACACAAAATCCTCTGTTCGAGATACAGCCGTGAGCCTGTGTCACTCCTGTCATGTGTCACTCCTGTCAGAATTGATTTGTATGGCTCCACCAAAAAATATTAGGCACAGGTATGATTTTTTTAAAATTACTTGTAATCATTAAATATTGTGCAATTTAGTGCATTCTTACTACAAATATATTTTACTGAACAGATTGCAGCGCTCATCCATAAATCACACATCATTTATATTAAAGTGGTACATTTGATTTCTAACCGAATATCTGCATATCATATATATGAAGAGAAGTTACCTGCAGCATTAATGTCTTTACACCTTTAGAATCAGTTGTAGAAACTCTATTTGTGCTTATTTTAAAATTGCAGCTATGTGAGCAGTGATCAATGATAAAGTGAAAATGGACATGCAGGTATAAGAACCAGAATAAATGAGCACTATTATGAGCAGAATATTAAGGTGTCTGTTGCAGTCAGGCTGAATGAGGATGAGCAGTGAGTGCCTTTGAAAGGACAGTGGCCCTGGGGGTGACCCTATTAAAATGGCAATCATGCAGACCTGTCCTCAATTTCCTCTGCTGATTTCTCCTCTGAGAAGATAACACTTCCAGTTCATATCAGTCAAGAGTGAGCAGTGACTGCATCATATTAAATAATTATTTGTCTATAAGAATCAGTGTTTTATAATGGCTTTTTAAATGGCGTAAATAGTGCCTCTCTTAGGTTAAGATGGGTAGGAATTAATATCACCATTCTGTCATTTCTAGCTCCATTTAATTTTTATCTGTGTCTTTTTTAATGGTTGGGAAGCTCCCTGAGGATTACGGTCAATTGACTGTCAGGGAGGAAAAATCTATTAGAATGAGCTGACATAGGTATATTTCATACAGGTTTTGATGACAACCTGATCAATGGCCTACTTGCACTTGGATAAGGCTGACACCACTGTCAGTATTTTGCCCGTTGACTTCTAATGCTTTTTTCATCATTCTGCTTCTCCAATTTGGGATTAAACCCTGGTTGATGTTAGTGAATCTTCCCACAGTCTACTAGATCACAGATTACCTTACTGACAGGTGGCAGTTTGTGATGCTCCAGACTTATGTGCCTGAGACGATGTAGTGAATAACAGCAGAGTACCACAGGGTTCTGTACTGGCCCCTTTTCCATTCACCCACTATGTAGTTTCATATTTTACATTTGGCCCTGGGAATTGAGTCCATGGTCTTAGCAGTGTTAGAAGTTGAACTACAGGAACACTTTAAGACCCAGAGCATTCTTTTGCTTAGAAACAGTCTCAGAGTCTTGTTTTTAATTTAAAAACAAACAAAAAAGAATTTCTGCATGCATGTAGCAATCAGTGATAATTTGTTAGTGTCACAGCATAGCCGCATGAAAACAAATGTACTGTATGTTTAAATGTATGTTTAAAGGAAAAAATATGTTTATGAATGTTTCACATTTTGGCTGGCCACAACCTTCTTCCTAGATACAGATATTTCTGATGGTCAAGATGTCAAACAGAGCGTACACTCTAATTATCCTTATGCAAACTGGGTCTGTGATAACTGGCATGCTTAACATACTAACTCTGTGTCCCAGATGCATTATAATAACAGCTTCATAGTAATGTTGTTTATCTTTCAGCCTTTGAGACCGAGAGAAGAGAGAGTGGACTGTGGAGAGTTGCAGGCTTGGTCCTTTCCCTAATGCCTATTTTGTTCATTGAGCCAAATGACAAGAAAGAAGACAATAGGCTTTGCCTATTACATGCCACTTCAAGGTTTATAGAAGCCGGTAATATGGCATCCAGAGCATTTTATGTTCAGAATTAGGGCACCTCTGTGGTTTCAATAGAGGAGGGGGCAGGATGAGCTCTGGTGAGGCTTCAAATAACAAAAATGAATACAAGCCAAATCTCAACATTATGAAAGCATGTCAAATCTCTGAAGCGTACTGCATTGCCATTCGAAGAGGAAATGTCAGGGATACAGCAATATGCAAAAGAAATTATCTGTAGTCAGGGAAACAAAGATTTACTTCGTATGATATATGTTTTTAAGCCCTCATGATCTTCAAATTTTAAAAATACAGACTTTAACATCTATTAGCATTTGGTTCAGTTTCTTCTTAATCCTAAAAGAAACACAAAACACCCTCTGATACATAAATTATAAAAAAAAAAATTAAGTATACAATTTTATATGTGTGTGTGTGTGTGTGTGTGTGTGTGTGTGTGTGTGTGTGTGTGTGTGTGTGTGTGTGTGTGTGTGTGTGTGTGTGTGTGTGTGTGTGTGTGTGTGTGTGTGTGTGTGTGTGTATGTGTGTGTGTGTGTGTGTGTGTGTGTGTGTGTGTGTGTGTGTGTGTGTGTGTGTGACTGGTAATCTTTACGTATGGGGACAAAATGTCCCCACAAAGATGGCAATATCCAAATTTTTGTCCTTGTGGGGACATTTTTGGTCCTCATGAGGAAAAACATCTTATAAATCACACTAAGTGATGTTTTTTGAAAAAGTAAAAATGCAGCATGTCTCCTGTGATGGGTAGGTTTAGGGGCAGGGGCAGTAGGGGATAGAAAATACGGTTTGTACAGTATAAAATGCATTACGCCTATGGAATGTCCCCATAAAACATGGAAACACAACATGTGTGTGTGTGTGTGTGTGTGTGTGTGTGTGTGGACTGGTAATCCCTACGGTATGGGGACAAAATGTCCCCACAAAGATGGCAATATCCAAATTTTTGTCCTTGTGGGGACATTTTTTTGGTCCCCATGAGGAAAACATCTTATAAATCACACTAAGTGATGTTTTTTGAAAAAGTAAAAATGCAGCATGTCTCCTGTGATGGGTAGGTTTAGGGGCAGGGGCAGTGTAGGGGGATAGAAAATACGGTTTGTACAGTATAAAATGCATTACGCCTATGGAATGTGGAAACACAACATGTGTGTGTGTGTGTGTGTGTGTGTGTGTGTGTGTGTGTGTGTGTGTGTGTGTGTGTGTGTGTGTGTGTGTGTGTGTGAGTGTGTGTGTGTGTGTGTGTGTGTGTGTGTGTGTGTGTGTGTGTGTGTGTGTGTGTGTGTGTGTGTGTGTGTGTGTGTGTGTGTGTAAGGAATTACTTTGACTCAAATTACAGGCACCCCTGCTGTTTGGCTTGATCGTCTGAGGCTATATTTATGAACATTACATAAATGTGTGTGTATATATACACACATACCCCTCACAAATGCATATAATTTTATGGTGCATATATGGTATCTTCTTAGAAAGACGTGTTAGCACTTCTACACCCAAAGCAATGCATCTCTCTGACACTCACACAAATCTCAATGTCAATCCGCATGTCTCCACACTTCCACTTAAGCTTCTGTAATAGAGCTATAATGCCGCATGGAAAAAGAGCGAGGAGGAGAGAAAGAGATCACACAACTGGGGAACCTGTCATAACCCCAGAACATCTATCTGGACCATTAAAGTGCGACTTAAACAGCCAGATTGATTGCCGTCTTCCTACCATGCTGCGTGTTTGATCCAGTGCTTTAATACTCTCTACTTGTTGTATCTGATCCATACAACCTTCATCTCTCTGCCCAGTGCGCAACAGATGCGATCACTGAAGACTCTCATTGTTGTGATAATTTATGTGCTGCTGTGCGTAGCCCAAGGCAACGTGGGCATTGCAGTTGGGCTGTGTGTGCCTCTAAACATGGAGGAGATTGTGTCCATGAGACTGTCTGAGGGAGGATATATTTCTGCTTCACTTCACCATTGAGCTTTCCCACTCATCTCTAATTCCTTAATTACAAAAAAAAAGCTGAGATTTTATTACCATCGGTTACATAAATTAGCACCAGAAAGGAATAAGAATAGAAAGTAAAGTACGAAGACAGAGAGAGGTGGATGAAAATGTGGTGGGGGGAAAGGGGTGACGAGTCACTGGAGGGAAGAAAGCAACATAAAGGAGAAAGAATAGAGTCAGGGAGACAGTGTGAGCAAGAGAGAGCGTGAATACGAGACTGGCAGACAGCATTAGTCAAAGCCTGACAACAGACTGTGACCGACAGGTAGACCAGTGCCAAGCAGGCTGCGACAGCCTTGGCTCTGATTGGTCCTTCTTGTTTGGAATCCTTGTTCTTGATTAGTGTTGTTTTGAGAGACCAACTAATCTCTAACACATATTCAACTTTAGCTCAACACTGCCCCCTGTCTGTTATATATCACATAAGCGTAGTGTGTTCAAAAACATGAAATATATATATAAAAGAAAGGGAAGAGAGTACTGCAGGGATGATGTATTTTATACGGCTAAAACCTGGACACAATTTTAGCACTTCTGGTTTTAGCACTTCTGGTTTCAGTGAGTTTTTTGATTGGGTTATTTGTTAAATGCTTGAAATAAGGTCGGGGGTTAACACAAGCTAAAAATATTCCCATGTTTTATTCTACAGGATAAAATGCATCAGTAATACCCCCTATAGTGATTTACTTCCTTTGTGATTTTTCCCCTAACAAAGGTTGTTGGGGATATCATGTCGAACAGGAAAACTCATCTACTCACTAGTTCGCTTTTACTGCCTCATTGTGTTTATAATCACGCTCTTGCAAAATATTCTAACCCAAAACTTCAGGGGAAATGTTTTTAATTGAGACAGAAAGAGTTTAATGGTGGTAACACTGAAGTTATGCGACCATGGTGTAGTTCATTTATAGCCTAAATTTCACTTTTTACTCATGGTTGTCTCACGATTGTCTCATTTGTAAAGATTATGACAAGGAACAAAACATTTAAGTATCTTAATCTTTTGTTGCTCAGTTATTTTTTGCAAGAATCCAAAAGCAAATGGAAAAATCCTATTTTTAATATTATATTGCAAAATGTACAAACATATGCTGACTTTGGCGAAACATATCACCCCTCAATTCAGACAAGCTAATAATGGGAGTTTCATGAAACCTCTGAAGGAGAAACAAGAAGGCTTAGACAGAAATCCCTAAGTCCAAGAGGTCGTACTTGTACTAAGAACTTCTGGTGCCAGTGGCCCACACGTAGTAGCACTTGATCGATTTTGTCCACTCACATCTGATACACACACATACACAGTTACACAGATGGTGAAACACACTCACCCACACATTCAATTCTACTAGTCCATATCTCATGTGTCATTACAGCTGAGCAAGGAGGTAAAACAATCTGTCTTGATGCCTGGGGCTTAAGCTTGCTGGGAGATAAATTGACTTTTTAAGAAGTACTGAAGAGGAAAGCACTAGTGTGAAAGTCCGTTCAGCATGTTTAGCTTTGCCGGCCAGAAAGCATTGGAATTTAAGTCGCCTGTATTTATAACATAAAAATGACAAATGAAAAGTAGGCAGGTAGATGTACTCAAATATGAATCAAAGTTTCATAATATTTCTGCTTATAAGTACATTAAGTAAGGAATAATTGACAATGGGCGAACTCCGGTCCTGGAAAGCCACATCCTGCAGAGTTTTGCTTCAACTCTAATCAAACACACCTGAACAAGTTAATCAAGGTCTAAAGGGTTACTAGGAAGCTACAGGTAAGTGAGTTTTATTAGGGTTGGAGCTGAACTCTGCAGGACTGAGGCCCTGTCCACACGGAGATGCATTTAGATGTATACGTACACATTTTGTATCGTATCAGCATTTCGTCCACACGGATCCGGCATTTTGAGAGATGGAACCGATATTACAACGCCACATACTGGGCTGGCATGAATACTACATCATTTTGAGAAAGTTCTGGCTTTGTGTGGACGGGGCCTAAGG
The DNA here is from genome assembly GCA_023029165.1 of Gobiocypris rarus. NCBI lineage: Eukaryota > Metazoa > Chordata > Actinopteri > Cypriniformes > Gobionidae > Gobiocypris > Gobiocypris rarus. Next base: position 26,826,711 of record CM040927.1, on the reverse strand, counting down.
CTCTCCAGGACCAGAGTATGCCACCCATAAGCTATGTAGACGCTTGAGCCACTGATAGAAGACTAATGCATTTATTAATGTAATTATTAGATCTTTAAAATGCATCCAAATTACAGCAGAGCGCAACCATACGCTGCTCTGCAGTTGTCATAAAGGTATAGGCTAAACAGTGAATTTTGAAGTGATATATTCTTGAAAACTGATGTGGATTCGGATGGCAATTAAATTACCACACGACCTTGGTGTTTGTCAAAAAACAGGTAATTCGACCGGGGATTTTTACGCGGGTGGTGGGAGAAAAGGACAGACATTCTGGATTGGGACGGCAATAAAATCAGTTTCCTTTGCAATACCTTTTACTCAAACAATATAGCACTGCACTCCATATGTCACAAAATGGCAAGTTACTGAACCTAACAACAAAAGCAATGATAAAAGAGTAAATACAGCTGGAAAACAGTGAAAAAAATCAACCTTATTAATTATTCAAGCCCCAGTGCATGATGGGAACACCAGCATCAGTAAAGATGAGTAGGTTTTACTTAATTTTATAACGTTGATATTTACGCTTTAATTTTACAAGCTTTAATTAAGTACTAATATAGAATTTACTTACTTTTTCTTTTATTCTTGCCTGAACTAACCTTTTCATGTAGAAATTACATTAGTTTTTTCTGTAGTATTTACTTCACCACAGAATCATTTGTATCAGTGTCTGAGAGATATAGGAGAAATATAGTATGTGCTTTCAGTACATAATAAAACATGGAAATAATTTGTTGTTTTTACCCTATTGTTTACTAGTTATTTGCATGGTCAGTGTCACAGTGGGTTTTGGTTCTTTTGCTGCAGGCTGTAATGACTTTTGGCAAGGTGATTTGGACATGTAATGCGGTCAAGACCTGCCTGAAACTACTTTATCTGTATGTTTCCCTGAACAGAATTGCACACCTTAAAAATGTTCATCAACCAATCAGATTCAAGCATTCCACACACAGCCACCCCTAGTATAACTAATAATAATAAATTGTTAGAATGTTTAATGCTATAAATTAATTTGATTATAGTATGGTATTGATACTGGCAGTCATTGCTATGCTGAACTTGAAAGTAGAAAGTAGAAAATGTAATTAATTAATAATTCAAACAGTAAATATTTCAGAAATAACTATGTTAGGGGAGTTATAAAATGAGAAATACGCTTACATTTTTATCTGAATACAATTAAAATACAGATTATTATTTGAAAAATTTTGCATGAACATGCACAATACTATTTAACATTCACCAAGGCTGTACAAAACATTTAAAAAAAACTCAAGGCTCTTTTGAAGAGGAACGATAACCTTGACACAGAAAGATAAAGGACAGAGAGAGAACAAGAGAAAGAGAATTAGGCACCATGTGGTTGTTTGTGGTGCCCAGCTGACAACATTAAAACACTAAGACAATGTTGAAATACACCAACACCTGCAGACATTTCCCTAGATATACAGATATAAGCTTAAAGACACAAGGATTTGCTTTGTTTAGTCTGTGTTTAAGGGGATTAAAGACAGAAAAAATATACTGAATGATAAAGATGAATAATTCATACCAAACAGATCTCAGTGAAGTCAGCAGCATCAAATTTGCTTAAATTGCTTAAAGAATAATTCAAAGTCTCTCTTGCAAAAGCATTAGCATTGTACCGCAGGAGGACAGACTTAATGAAGAGAGCAATGTGCCCAGATGAACCCTAGATAGGACAGCAGAGAGGTTTCTAATTACATTAGCAGTATCTCTCTCTCTCTCTCTCTGGGTGTGTGTGTGTGTCTATCTGTGTACCGAGGTGAGACCAAAAGCAAGCGTGCGGGAGGGATCCAATTGCATTATAGGTTGAAAACAGCACTTGTCCATTCACCTGTGGGAAACTTCTGACCTTGAGTGCACACATCATAACGGAGACCCGTCACAACATAGATGGAACCATATATATCTTCATCATGGATCTGATGGGACACAATGCTGGACCACTGTATTCATTAGCAATCACCTGGTTGTGCTCAACTCTTCAATGACACAGCAAGAAGCTCCATGCTGCCAGGACACCGAGGGATCTGAAGGAGCCAGAGCAGGTCAGTAAGATGAATAATGTAGAAAAAGAGTGACCTAGTAGGAACACAGACAGCAGAGTGTTGATAAAAGCTAGCTATTTATTTTTCTGGTGAGAGTTTATAATATGAGACAAACTTGTATTCATTTGGGGGGGACCCTGTATTCTGATACTGTGAGATATTTGTATTCTGATATTAAAATATTAAAAATAATACTGTGGAATGAGCACTTTAAAAAGTACATTACTGTTTACAAGTTTGGAATCACTAAGGCGTATTTATGTATTTGAAGAAAACTGGTATTTCTACCAATGCAACCTTAAAAAGTGGTAACTTTCTATGTGTTATTACTTTACAGCATTTATTTCAGTTTCTATATACAACTTTAACATGTATTTATACTGAATTTATTAAATGTTCAAAATACACCTTTTCACATATTTTCACAACTCACTCCCAATGCGTCAAAATCTGAAGCATGGCCAAGTGCATTCATGTTTTTGTGAAATATCAGGACACAAATGTGTATAATGACATGGGTATGACATAGGTATTACAAAAGAGGGTGAAATATGAGGACGTTCCCCATGTCCTCACTTTTCAAAATGCTTATAAATCACACAGGATGAGGTTTTTTCACAGAAAGTAAACTGCAGTCTCCTGTGATGGGTAGGTTTAGGGGCAGGGGCAGTGTAGGGGATAGAAAATACGGTTTGTACGGTATAAAAACCATTACGCCTATGGAATGTCCCCACATTTCACAAAAACAACCCTTTTTATAATGAACAGTTGAAAATGCTTGACCTGCTAAATTAAGTGTGATTAAGGGTAAATCCCAACACGCTATCGTTTTTCAGCTGTTGAAGTAGCCAGTACACTTGCATTTCTTCAAATTTAAAAATGTAGTCTATTCTTTTAAGAGATGAACATATACTATCTTGAAAGAAGGAAAGAAATAGGATCTAAGCAGAATAGAGCAAGATGAGAATGGCCTAGATGTACATCACCAAGAGGATAAGAACATCGGACTCTCTCATTTGAGAAAGAGACACCTGACTGGAGCTCAGCTGACAGCCTCATTGAACATTACACACTGCAGACCAGCTTTATCTGCATTAGTGATGAGAAGACTCTGAGATTTGGGCCTTTTAGAGAAAATATGACACTGGCAAATCAAAATAAAAGGGTATGAGCAAAGGAACTGGATGGTAAATGACTAGAAAAAGTCAATTTGAAGAGTCAAAAACAGTTTGATTGGAAGGTCTGTAAACAGTGCCAACAGAAAGTATTGGATTAATGTATTTATTTTTTTAATAAATGTATCGAAACGCAGAACCTGATTTAACCAAATGCACACTGGAACAATGTTCGAATCAGCCAGATTTGAGGGGCAAGTTTACAGTTTACATGTCAAGTTTACTACAACCAGGGTTAGGTGCTTCTACATCAGTGTTATTTACCTATAATTTCCCTCTGATTTCAGGAATAACGTATGGGTAGGGTTAGGTTAGAGGTAGGGATAGGGTTGGGGCTAAAATTTAGGACAGGAATGTTGTTCCAGGATCAACAAAATTGTTGACCCAGGAACGTGTCTAACTCTGCAAAAGCAGGATGAGTATGTAGAAGCGTATTATCAGCCATCATTATAAATGTCTTTACTTTAATTTGGATCGATTTAAGCCATCCCAAATTACAGTTCAAATCAAATATTACTGATTATTAATTTATTACACCTTATAGTGATTTGTGACTTTTATTCTGCATACAACCTGTAAAATGTTTTGCAACAACTACCTAAAAGAAATTCTTCCAAAACCAATAGTGCCTAAGACATAAAAGTCCAAATAAATAAACTGGGAACTGTGCTACAGTCTCAGGGTATTTACTGTTGAAGAATCACTTACATTTTATAGGTGTAAAACGTTGCAGGCTGTTCCGGGCAAGCATTCTGATATGGTAGTTAATGCTTCACCTTGTTTGACTTTTTTGAAAGAATTCTGCTGCAAATATTTCTGGCAGTTCTCCCAGCGTGTTCCTGGAGAGGAGATTCTGGCAGTTCAAAATGATGCAACAGATCTTGAGAGAAATGTATGTGGATCCGGAGCTTCTGGACGAACTTAATGAGGAGCAGAGGCAGATTCTTTTCTACAAAATACGTCAGGAGCAGGTGCGACGATGGATGGAGTGTGAAAGCCAAGAGGGAAGCTGGGAAAGTCCCCAGACCAAGGAGAGAGATGGTGGGTCCAGCAAGGAAATCTTTCCTTAGCCCTACAGTGCATCCAGGACGTATTTACAGCGCTTCACTTTTTCCACATTGTGTTATGTTACAGCCTTATTTCAAAATGGATTAAATTCAAATGTTTTTCCTCAATTCTACAGACAATACCCCATAATGACAACATGAAAGAAGTTTGTTTAAAATCTTTGCAAATGTATTTTTTTAAAAAAACTTTATTGGAGTTCACCTGTGGTAAATTCAGTTGATTGGACATGATTTTTGAACTTGGTCCCACAGTTAACAGTGCATGTCAGAGCACAAACCAAGCCATGAAGTCCAAGGAATTGTCTGTAGACCTCAGAGACAGGATTGTATCGAGGCACAGATCTGGGGAAGGTTACAAAAAAACATTCTGCAGCATTGAAGGTCCCAAGGAGCACAGTGGCCTCCATCATCCTTTAATGGAAGAAGTTTGGAACCACCAGGACTCTAACTAGAGCTGACCGCCCGGCAAAACTGACTGATTGGGGGAAAAGGGCCTTAGTCAGGGAGGTGACCAAGAACCAGATGGTCACTCTGACAGAGCTCCAGCGTTTCTCTATTGAGAGAGGAGAACCTTCCATAAGAACAACCATCTCTGCAGCACTCCAATAATCAGGCACGTATGGTAGAGTGACCAGACAGAAGCCACTCCTCAGTAAACAGAGTTTGACAAAAGGCACCTGAAGGACTCTTAGACCACGAGAAAACAAAATCTTCTGGTCTGATGAAACAAAGATTGAACTCTCTGGCCTGAATGGCCCAAGGTTCCTCTTCCAACATGACAATGACCCTAAGCACACGGCCAACACAATAAAGGAGTGGCTATGGGACAATAATAAGAATGTCCTTGAGTGACCCAGCCAGAGCCCAGGCTTGAACCTGATTGAACATCTCTGGAGATTTCAAACAAACTTCTTTCTTGTTATCATTATGGGGTATGGTTTGTTGAATTGAGGGGGGAAAAATTATGAATTGAATCAATTTTGGAATAAGGCTGTAACATAAAATGTGGAAAAATTAAAGCGCTGTGAATATTTGATGCATTGTATATGTAATCATATTGTTTGACATTTCCGGGTCCAAACGCTCAGATCCCAAAACCAAACTACAAACAGTGCTAATATACACAAGGTGTACTGTAGTGCTACAGAAAAATCATAACATATTATATAAATAATGAAATGTCAGTTGGCCACACACTGATCAATCGGTGTCTGGGACAGTCTGGAGACTGCAGTGTACACCTGTGCGCTATAAATTAATAGTGCTCATAAATAGCTGTTGAGATAGCATTCCCATTTAAAACAGGGTAGAGATTTGGACACGAAAACAGTATTCACATCAACACACAATAAGTAGATAGCTTTGTGATATTTTACTTTTAGCTATAATTTCTTTTGTCTGCTTCATAACCTTAGTGGAAAAAAGATAATTTCAGTGAGTACTGTGACGTTTTTTTTTTTTTTTTTGTCTGTGAAATTATTTTTTCTTGCACTAAAAGTATTAGCTTAACAATATGCTAACAGCAAACTCTGAAACTCTGTGCATCAAATCTCCTTTATTTGTGTGTTGCTGCCTATGTAAAGTGCTTCAGATCTGTCACTTGTGAAGTTCCATGATTTTTAGGATGGTCCCTTAGAAGTCAGATGCCTATGTAGGCCATAGGCAGGGAGGCAGCTAGCACAAAATTACTCTTTAGTTAAAGGGTTATATCGGCCAAAAGTTTAAATGTTGTTAAATCCAATAAAAATGTCATTCTTCTTCAGACTACAATTTAAAATATTTTTATTACAGTATTCTTTTATCATGGTCCATCCTTTGAAAGTCCACAAAACCACAACTTTAACGCATCAAAAACTACAATAAGACATTGTAAATCCATATTTATCAAGTCTTCCAAAAAGACACCTCTTATATGATAAAAAGACTCTTTATATGATAAGGTTTCATTTAGGCTATTTACATATAAACATGAATCAACAGTATTTTAATCTTTGGGTGAGCTGTCTTTTTAAAGGCTGGTTTTCACATCTGCCATTATCACTGTTTCCAGAAAACAGGAAGAGTATTCAGTGGCTACAGGGCAAAGATGGTGAGGTTTGGGTCTGGGTAATGGGGGACGCCCCTGGAGACAAACCATACGAGGTGATTGTCAAAGAGTTGATGGAGGAGAGAGCCAGGCGACAGGCTCAGCTAGAAGCCCAGGAGCTGTGGTGAGGATTGTGAGCAATTGCATGATGTTTATCTGTATCTTTCGACTAGATTAGAAATGGGAACATAAGGTTTATTTTGTTTATACAGAAATGTCATGTCATTCTTCCAATTAGATTTAGATAAAGATTTTACACCTTATTTTTTTTGCCTTTTTCCAAAGGCGAAAGAAAGAAGAAGAAATAAAGAAAAAGTTCAGAGATGCCATTGCAAAGGAAAAAGCACGTTTAGTTGCAGGAAAGTGGAAGGAAGAAGCCGAAGACAGAAAGGCAGCCAAACAGGAAGAGGAAAGTATACGGGAAAAACTAAAGGTGATTGATCAACAAACCCCTCAAACTTCTAACTGTGCTGCAAAATGAGAATTCACTAATTGGCCTCAGCGAGATGAAAATGGTTTCCAGCGTTCCACAAGGATCCAAACTATCTGCTAGAGAGTCAGGGGACTAACTTAGCAGTGGGATTCACAAAACAATCCATGTGATCAATTACTTGTAGGAGACCTGCACTGATGTCCACCTTTAGGTTCTAACATTCGTTTGGTGGATAATGTTTTCCGCCAAACTCTCTGTAAATTATTTAGGTAAGTGTGTGGAACGACTGCTGAGGTTGGCCCTCTGTACTTCTATTCTCTGTACCTCCCTTTGAAAGACAGAGAACAATGAGGAAAACAACCAGGCAATCAATACTCAATCTGAAACCAACAGGAGGGCAACTTGCTGCATCAACGACAAAAAATAGGGCTGAGTGCATTGCTAGTTCTCCTGAATAGTCTATGTATGTACTTTTGTTTGTCATGTTAGTCTTAGTTGCTTCCCACTTTGAGGCTAAATGAAACCGAAAATGCATTACGCAGAGATGAGGCTGTTCTGGTTGATGTTGTGAAAAGTAGAAGTCGTGTTATAGTGTAAAAGATTAAATAAAAAATAAGAGTGCTTAGGAAAATGAAAGGAAATTGTTGCCTATTGTTCTGTATAATTCTCTTTAATCTCTTTGAAACGTTTGTTTGATTCATACATTTTTTGTTTACTGTTTTATTATATTCAAATGTTCAGAGCTCTCTTTGTTATAAGAAAAAATAATAAAGCCTTTTTTGCAGCTTTTTTCACCACCATGATAAAACTGTATACTTATAAATGCAATATTATGGTGATGTGAAAATTTGATACCGTCAAATGCCTATTTTGTAAAAATGAATTTGCATTTGAGATGATGTCATTGACCCAAAATCTAGATGCTTGATAATTCTACAAGCCAAGAACGGGTCAACTTAGTAAGAAAGTAATGGGAGAAGTCAATTAATCTTAAAGGAGATTAGATCCTAAAGGCATCAATGCTGCAAGATTAGTAATTCAGTTGTGCTGATTGAATTATCTTTTCAAAGAGGAAGACAAAGAAAACGGCAGAACGTAGGAGAACATTTTTTTTAATATTCACACTGCAGATTCCTAAAGAGCCTTGATGGTTATCCATGATTTGCGTCCTGGTAATGAGACCTTCTAAAGAAACTTGTCAAATATTAAAGAGCTCATTCATCAAAGCCCACATATCACCCCTCTTACTGGAAAATGCTGAGTCATTAAACTTTGAAGTGTTTCTCTCACAATACTCCTTAAGAAATCTTTAAAAAAGACTGTTGAGGCAAAAGCTATGGAGAAGAGTGAAAAGAAAAGTGTAGCTGTCTAGCTTTTAGTTCTCTGTTATATGAAGAGGCCCTTTAATATAGGGCAACTATGTCAGCAAACTTGAAGAAAAAGACACTTCAGTACTAAAAAGAATGAACAATATTAACTGCAGTGAAGTTTTTGGATTCTATAGTGGTCTGGGTGTCTGTTTTCAGATAATGCCTCATTGGTAATTACCTTATGCCAATAATTACACAGCTTAAGTATCTCAAACAACCATGCTGCCACATGTTACTGTCCTGGAGGATTAATTATTCAACCAAATGATTTCCATTTCAACACAGCTAATGAGCCACTGGTGCTAATTCATTAGTGCTGCAAGAGTTAGAACAACATACTGAGGCGTAAGTAAGGACTGAGGTGCATGTGATTTGAAGATACACTCTCTCTCTCTCTCTTTTGTCTCACAAAAAAAAAAAACTTTCTATGTTACTCTCACACAGAAACAAGAGGAAGAGGAAAGGCAGAGGGAAGAGGAGGAGATACGACGTGCAGAGGAAAAAAGAGCGAAGGAGCTATATATGTCCCTTGAGCAAGAACAAAAAAAAAATGAACAACGTGACAAAGAGTGGGAGGAACAATGCGAGTGAAGATGTTATTTCTTCATATGCATTTCCATCTGTCAAACCATTTTTCTGCTTATTGTTTGTTTCTTCTTAACATCTACAACATATGAATCTCTTTACCTCTCTGAGCTTCAGCCTGTTGTGTAAATGTGAAAAACAAGATAGATAGACAGACAGATAGAGGGACTAATTTGGTAAACTCAACTTAGCTAGTTTGTTACTTACCTTAGACCAACTAGAAACCAGCTACCATGTTCCAAAACACAGTTACCAGGATTAAATAGACTAGATTTTGTGACCAATCTATTCTTTCTTCTTCCTCCTCTTTAGTACGTCGCTCCAAAGCAGCTGATAAGGAGATGACACGGAAGGCTCGCTGGGCAAGAGATGAGTATAAGCGTCAGTCATTACGGGCCATAGAGAAAGGCCATGTTGCTGGCCTGAGTGGCCACTTCCAGAAACAATCCTACCGGAGACACAGTACTTTCATTGAACCATCTGCTAGTCCTGTCTCCAGCAATGAAGTCAAACCTAGGCCTGGCATTCAACGTGCAGAACCTCCTTTGTACCGCCGCAGACAAAGCCGCAGGCATAGTACAACAGCAACACAACCACTAATGGACAGGTAACCATTCTGTATAGAATACTCACCCTTAAGCCATCCTAGGTCTATATGACTTTCTTCTTTCAGACGAATCCAATCGAATACAATTGGAGATATATTAAATTATATCCTGGCTCTTCCAAGCTTTATAATGGCAGTGAATAGAGGAAGCTCAAAAGTGTCTGAGGATTGTAAGATATAAGAGAAGAGGAGCTTGAGTTTGTTGCCCAGTAAAACTTAGTTTGAACCACAAGAGGCGTCAAAGCGTATGTTACTCCTTAGTTCCGGCCGTCTGCCGGAAGCTAGTTATTTTAGTTCATAAAGTTATATAGATATTTTTCTTACAAAACCAAATTTTTAAAACTTTATTAACCCCCCAGCGCTGATATCTTTTATGATGGATGGATGCACTTTTTGGGCTTCAAAATCATGTCCTCTATTCATTGCCATGATAAGGCTTGGAAGAGCCAGGACATTATTTAATATATTTCCAACTGTATTCATCTGAAAGAGAAAGTCATATAAACCTAGAATGGCTTGAGGGTGAGCTAGAACTTTAGATTACTACACTATATAGTGCTTTAAGCAAACTCATTTTAAATACTAAAAATGAAATTAGGCATTAAACATTTATAATGTACAGCATTATTTTATTTACTTTGAGATTTGCTAAAGATTACTTTAACAGTATTATTTAAATATATGCAATCTACTGATATCAAAATGTAACAAATGTCTAATTTCATACAACATATGGTACCAATTTAATGTGCATCCATAACACGTGTGTGCTACAATTCCCTACCAAAGAAACACCTCAGACTGCTCTGCCAGCTTTACGTCCTCTAATATAGGCGAACCTGGTCTTTTGGAGCAGACTGGGAGACAAACCATCTTAGGCTGGATTAAGCTGACTTTTAAAAGGTTTATGCACCATATAAAGAACTTTGTAGTTCTGTAAATTAGCGCTCTCCTTTCCCATTAGCCCTGCATGGTTGCGGACACCACGACCCAGTTCCAGGGAGTTGGTTATTCTTTGGTTTACTGAAGAGCAGAAACCAAAACAGGCGGGGCATGAAAGGAACGGCAATGCTATCGCCCCATGGTTCCACGGTAAGGTTTCTTAATGACCTTTGTGGTGTCTCTGATATTTGATTATACTATACGATACATTCAAATCTATTATCACCTTATAAATTGTATGGAACATAAATAGCTTGCAAATGTTGACATTAACTGGAGAACATAGCTGAAAATTACTGTGCCGTAAGCAAGTGGGAAAGATTAGTAGTTTTAGCATCTCAGACATATGCCAGCACCACTCAAGCAGATAACAGAACTCTGCCCTTTTACCCTCTTGTACACGCTGTCAACCAGATCCACTAGGAGAGAGAAATGGAGTATGGAATATGCGGCCTTGTTTTGAAACCAGAAACTGCCCGACCAACAGATGGAGAGCAGTGGCGTGTGTGTCTACTTGTACACGGACAGACAGTAGAGAGAAATTGAGGGGAGTGCTTAATAATTCAAAGGTTTTGCTAGGCTAATTACTGGCGTGAGTCCTGCAGCTTTGTCATGTTTGATTGGGTTGCAGTGTGTGACTCCTGGTTAAATGACAAGAGAGCAGATTAAAAGGCTTGTGAGTGTCGGAAATTCCAGCGGAATGTGGGCCACACATCAGTCTGTGTGGTTCTGAATAGATGCGTCTAGATAAGAGACCCAACGCACACTCATTCATACCCTTACTGACACACATACACAAGCCATGGTGTAGATTTACACCAACATTGCTGGTACAGATACATGGAAAAAAACATACTATACCACTTTCAACCTAGCACCTGATGACTCTATTAGAGAGATTACAAGATTACAATGGAAACAATGCTGAAATACCTAAACAACTTTTTAAATTACCTTTGTGAAAAAGAAGTGTGCTCATTGAATGTGCACTTGTAGTGAACACATTTAAAAAAATATATATATATATATATATTAATGACTCACCCTAATGTCATTCCAAACCCGTAAGACCTCCGTTCATATCTGTTCGAACACATATAAATTAGTGTTCGAACACATATAAAGCAGAAAAATGATTAACTCTCCTAACCCACTGACAGTTGACTGTGATGTCTATCCTGAAGGTATCATTTCTCGAGAGGACTCAGAGAGACTGCTTATGAATTCTTCTGAGGGTTCTTTCCTGGTACGGGTCAGTGAAAGGATATGGGGCTACACACTGTCCTATCGCACAGCCAGTGGTTTCAAGCATTTCCTTATCGATGCTTCTGGGGACTATTACAGTTTTCTTGGTGTGGACCAAAACCGTCATGCCACCCTTGCTGACCTCATTGACTTCCACAAGGTAAGAGAGCAGAATAGCAATTTCAGAAAGCTATTGTGTGACATATGTGTAAATGGATTTTTACATCAAGAATATATATATAAGAATATATATATAATATTTGAGAAATGGATTAGTCAGAGCGGATTCCTGAGGTAAACACTGCACTGTAACTTGCACTAAGGCAACTTTCAATAACTAAGAGCTTCCTCGACATCACCACAAGCCACAAATCCCTTCAGAATACCCTGTGTAACCATGGATACGTATTCCACTGTCTGGAATGCTGTCAAAGTTGGAGTCACAAGCTGTGAAATCTCTGACTTTAGTTACATGCAAATGCAGGCGACGTTGTACAACTGTCAACAAGCGTTCCCCCTTCACGCCTCTGCAATATGGTAAAAATAAATAAAAAAACGCTGTAGAGAACCTGTCGACATATACATGAAAATTACAACAGGTTTAGCTCAGCTAGAAAAACATGCAGAATTCAATAGCAATCATAGAATGAATAAAAAAGCAACTCGGATTTCTCTTGAAACATAGCAGTGCTGGAAACAAGGATGCCCTCACTATTTCAGGCCACATTTGACACATTTTTGAATATGTAAAATACATCGAATGACATATAGCATGCGCATTTTTAGCGTATGATGATTTCAGGCATTCGTGTATAAGAAAACAGACTTCAAATCTTGCACTCGTCATGAGAGTGCACAGCACTCTGTGTAATGGCAACATCTGTCAATTCTCAGGAGGAAGTCATCACAACTACAGGGAAAGAGCTGCTGCTGGAGGCCTGCATGCGGACTGGGCCCTCGGTGGACTTCGGAGGGCTTTTCCCATGATAAAGACTTCAAAGACGAATCTCTGCAGGGAAGCTAATGTAGCAGGGTGTTCGCTGCATTTCAAAGAACATGGTCAAACATAAACAAGACTTCTGGTCCTCATGTTCTGCCTCTGATATACAGTGCCTTACGATCAGGCCCCAGACTTTTTCTTTGCATTTTCTGTGCTCATGTTTGAGGGGACATATGTAGAATTCTTGTTTTAAAATATGAGAGTACTCATATTGTTGGTAGCTGACAGCATTATCAAATATTTATGAGTGATTGCAGTACAAGTCTCTTTATGATCCTGGTCATTGAAAGTTGACAGTAACTTAATGTAAAGGAATGTCATGTGCTTTACATGGATCAGTGGTCTCTGTAGTTGAAAAGCCATTTTGTGGTCTTTTTTGTTGTTGTTTGTTTTGTTTTTTGTGATTAATAACGCATGTAAATCAAATGCATTCATGTAGTGCAACTGCAAGTATAAATGTATCTGAAACAGGACTATCATTTTCTGTTTTTTAGAATGTGATTAATAGCTATGTAGATTAGAACCAGTGTGAGCACTGAAAGAAGTTACGTATCCAAAGAAAGCACCTTACTGTGACTGGGGAAGACCTGATTTAACAACAACAGGAAAAGACCATTTCCTCTGTCCATCCTTTAGTCATACTGCAGCTTTTTCCTGCAGGGAGATATTTGTTGTACCTCCTCGAAAAAAATCAGATCTTTTACACTTCTGACCCTGCAAAATATGTGCACATCGCCCAGAGAGACAATGGTATTTTTATTTGTTCTCAAAATGTTCCCACGCCATCTGTCCTGCCAGAAAAACCCATAATGGGACTTTTTTTTATCAGGACTGATTGTCAGAGGTGTTCAATTTAATGTAGAGGTGACTGTGAAAAGGACAAGTTACTGAGAACCCAGTTCTGCTTAATCACAAATTGAGCAATTACCCACAGTAAAGTTTTAATTTTATTTTATGTTTCATTGTTCAGGTTGTTTTTTGTTGCAGTTTTTTTCCTGCTCCCCTGCCAAAGTCAATCAAGAATTAAAGCTGCAGGCGATTTTCTAATCGAGTTCTCTGGAAGTTTCTACTCTTAATTGCTCCAGTAATTCTCCCATACTTCTACAATACTCATAATGCAAAAAACTAACATGATCATTTTACTTTTTTTATGAAAACGATGAATATGTATCAGCATTTCCAACACTGATTATAGAAAATAAATGTTTCTTGAGCACCAAATAAGGATCATGTGAACCTTAAAACTGCTGCAAATGGCTGCTGCAAATTCAGCTTTGCCAGCAAAGGAGTACATTACTTATTCAAATATATTAAAATAGAAAAGTTTCTTTAAACTGTAATAATATTTCAAGGGCGGCTCAGTGCCTCACAGCAAGAAGGTCCATCGTTTGAGCCTCAGCTGAGCCAGGAGTCCTTTCTGTGTGGAGTTTGCATGTTCTACCCGTGTCAGCGTGGGTTTTCTCCGGGTGCTCCGGTTTCTCCACAGACAGCGTGGATTGGATATGTCAGATTGGCTATGTGAGTGTGTCCCAGCACTCTCAGTGCTGGGTTGTGTCAGAAAGGGCATCCTGCGTAAAACCTGTGTCAAATCCAATGTGTGTGCACAGATAATTCCGATTAAGCAGACCCTGCATATGAGTGGGACTAACCCTATACAGAAGAAGAAAAAAATCAGACTCATTGTTGTGCTCCTCAAACCATTCCTGAACCATTTTTGTTTTGTGGCAGGGCGCATTATCCTGCTGAAAGAGGCCGCAGCCACCAGGGAATACTGCTACCATGAAAGAGTGAACATGGTCTGCAACAATGCTTAGGTAGATGATAAATGGCAAAGTAACATCCACATGTATATACTCCAATCTGGCATAACATTATGAGGTGAAGTGAATAACACTGATTATCTCTACATCACGGCACCTGTTAGTGGGTGGGATATATTAGGGATCAAGTGAACATTATGTCCTCCAAGTTGATGTGTTAGAAGCAGAAAAATGGGCAAGCTTAAGGATTTGAGCGAGTTTGACAAGGGCCAAATTTTGATGGCTAGGCGACTGGATCAGAGCATCTTCAAAGCTGCAGCTAAGTGGTCCAAGGAAGGAACAGTAGTGAACCATCAACAGGTTCATGGGTGGTCAAGGCTCATTGATTCACGTGTGGCCCGATCAAACAGACGAGCGACTGTAGTTCAAATTGCTCAAGAAGTTAATGCTGTTTACACACAGTGCATTGCAATTTGTTGCATATGGGGCTGCATTCATGGAAATGGTATTCCCTGGTGGCTGTGGCTTTCAGCTGGATAATGCGTCCTGCCAGAAAGCAAAAATGGTTCAAGAATGGTTTGAGGAGCACGAGTTTGAGGTGTTGACTTCGCCTCCAAATTCCCCAGATCTCATTATATAGACCGATCAGGCATGACAAATAACATAACATCCTAATATTGTGTTGGTCCCCCTTTTGCTGCCAAAACAGCCCTGACCCGTCGAGAAATGGACTCAACTAAACCCCTGAAGGTGTGCTGGGTATCTGGCACCAAGATGTTTGTTCAACACATCCCACAGAGGCTCGATTGGATTTAGATCTGGGGAATTTGGAAGCCAAGTCAACACCTCAAATTTGTTGTGCTACTGCATTACTGACAACAGTCAGAACCTCAGTCACCTCTCAGACACCTCTCTGACATTGTCTGCAACATAAATACCAGAATATGTCTGATTTTAAGAAAACTGTGATTTCCAATTCATTATATAATACAATGAGATGGATTGTAAATCCACCTCTTTTACAAAGCTAGTATGAACTTAATCAACAACCATATATTTTTGAGACAAACAGTAATTTGGCTGATAACTAACGTCAAACTTTTTATTGAATATAAAAAAGATTAAAAGAATTTTGAACATATTTACAAAGACAACAGACATTCAAAAAACAAGTGACATAAATCAAACAAAAAAACATCCCTTTATTACAAAGGAGGCTCTTGCAGTAAAAGAGAAACTACTGCATTTGAGTAGATACTCTAACAAGCTTTAACACTACACAGTGGCACAGACAGACACTCCAAAAAATAATCAAAATAGTCATTAGTGCTCTCTAATTGAAAAAAAAAAATTAATTTTGCATTGATGAGAATTTCAGAGGTCATATAGGAGGACTATATAGAACTGTAAAAAGGAAAGCTAGCAGTAAAAGTCTTTGGGCTATAGAAAAGAGTAGGCAGGCAGAGTGCATAATGTGTTATGGCTAAGTCAAGAGTGAACACTGTTAATGTTATGGATTTTAAGTTCTTTGTCTCAAGTAATAAATATTATTTGACGTGTAATGATTGACGCCCAAAAAAAACACATGGTACTATACATTTTATGAAACCTTCAATGCGAGAGAAAAGGCACAACCTGATTTTCTTTGTATAAAGTCACCAGGTAAGAATAGAAAAAAAGGAGGTAAGTGTTGGCATCTCAAAGGCAATGTTGACATCAGTATTAGAAACTCCAGTGACTCCTAAAGGTCTGCAAATGTCCAGTAGATAGTTTTCAAATTCAAATGCGAGAAAATCTGATAAAAAGATCATTAAGAAAATAGAAAAATAATAGCATAAATGTGTAGAAATACAGGATGCTGATGAATCTAACTTGTACAATGAAAGATAAGATCAGCTCATCCTCTTCTAGACTCGCTGGAAT
Source organism: Gobiocypris rarus (assembly GCA_023029165.1). Lineage (NCBI taxonomy): Eukaryota > Metazoa > Chordata > Actinopteri > Cypriniformes > Gobionidae > Gobiocypris > Gobiocypris rarus. Next base: position 26,810,401 of record CM040927.1, on the reverse strand, counting down.
TTGATTTATACCCAAATGCATTCTCAATATGTTCAGTTTGCATGCGAGTCTGGTCAGATCTTGATATTTTTATTCTGCAATTAACATTAAATGCAGACCTTCTGTCTGCATAAATAAGAATAGTTCCAAAAATAACAAAACTCAATTAACTTCAAAAAGGGATACACATTTACTGCAGTTAAAACTGCTTTACAATTGTTCTTTGACTTCTTTCACTCCACTTCTTATGTATTAGCATGTTGTTATCTAAGAAAAAAATAACAGTTTGTGCTTTTGGACTAATTATAATTTTTAAAAAAAGAGTACACAAGATTTTTGAGTGAGTGTAAGAAGACATACAGATACATTTCAGTAATTAAAGCTTGGTTGACTAGTCTGCTTCTCATGTTTAAAATTACATTTCAGGTTAGTTTATAGGTAATGGTGCCGCCCTGTGGCCAGTATGTATATCAAGCTTGGTTAATAGTGGTCCCAAAATTACAAATGTTAATGGTAGTCCTATGAAAAATAAAAATAAACAATGGGAGTGGGCTGCTGGAGGTAAACTTGAAGAAGAGAGAAGGCACACGTGACAATATCCAAATGAACTTAGGAAGCTTTGTATTCAATATGTGGTCTTCAGAAATGCTGAAAAGGTGGCCCAAGTGAACGGTGCAGAGTCCTCTTCGCCACAAATGTTCTTGACCTCCACAAAAAAGATGCAGAAGAATAACAGGAGGTCCACATATTATTCCATACATTGACCTTCACTCGCTTCCAGTTACATGAGCTCAGTAATAATTAAACTTGACTTTTTCTATGTCTCCAATCAGCGTCCTTGCCAAGAAGATTCCCACCATCTAATAGCAAAGTGACAAGACACAACATTAGATTCAGATTGACTTCAAAAGACACATTCTACATGTAGAAGGGTACTTCTTTTACAATTTGTATTCATTCTGATGACAGAATCTGACATTTTTAACCATTTTTTTTTTTTAAGACTTTTGGTTGCTCTGTGAAAATAAAAGTGCTGAGTGTGACATCTAGCTGTAAAACATATTTTCTAGGGATGTGTCAAAAAAATATTGATTTCTCGATTTTAATAAATTTTATCATTTTCACCAACCGATATCGATTCTTAAAACCCAAGAATCAATTAGTCGTCTTGTTTTCACTTGATGAATGAACGGGACATTATAGCGCACCTCTCATACAATAAATCGCAATAATATTTGTTCTTTGTTACTATTGATATGAAAATTTCAAATCACGTCCTTTTTTTTTTTTAACTCAAAAACATAAATAGCGTTTTGGTGCTGTGGCATAAGATCGCTCAGCTTAAGAGAAACGGCACTTGAACTGATCTTCTCTTCCGACCACCAGTTACAGCACAAAATAAACATGAATGAGCATCTGAAAGTGTGTTAAAAGAGAGTAAAGCTTACTGAAATCCATATTATGTCACATGGAATCGCTCAATCAGTGTTTCAACCGTGGAAATACATCAGTAAAACAACTTGTAAACAATGTCACATAATGTTACATTTACATTTACCCAAAAACCGGATCCAGTGTCCATAAATTCATCAGTCAGCGAGAAAAATTAACTCCCGAGAAGAGCATTTTTATAAAATGCACTTTTAATGTTATTCAATATTTAATGCATGTTAGAATAAATCTGGCTTGAACAAGTCTTTATGAAAGCCACCCTGTTTATATTTTATATAACTTTATATATATATATATATTTTTTTTTAAGTTTTATTTTAGTGTTTCTATACAAATCAGTTCATTTTTACCTTCAGTATTATAGAAGGCTAATGTAGGCTGACCTCTGACTCCAATAGCTTACAGCATTAGTTCAGAGATTTGGTTTCCTTGAGAAAATTTGCCATGTATTGTACCTGATATCCAAAATAAATTATATTGAATTGAAATCTAATCGAATTGAAATCGAATTGAATTGTATAATTTTTGTCAATACCCAGCCCTAATATTTTCCATGCAGTAATGTTTTTTTCAAGCACATCCAATACCTGTAGCAATGATATGACTATGAAGACTCCAGCAACAATGTACAGATTGCGTGGAAGCCACTCCTCTAAAGCCGTCATGCATCCTTTGACATAAATGGTGTTGCTCCATTGAGCCTGAAAAATAAAACACTGTGTGTTATGTTTATTCACAAAATAAGTGACATTAACTGACAGTAAAATTGATGCAATTTATTAAAAAGCATTTTATTACAACTACATAGTAGCAACTGCCACACATTAAAATATACAAGTGCCGGTATTCTGCTCTTCCAATTGCAATTTCTTACTGCCAATAGGGAACAGAAAGAGAATGATTGCGAGTGGAGGTGCCCCATTTGTGAAAATGATTTTTTCAGACTGACTGATAAGGGTGCTGCCATCAGAATGGCGGCATAAAGACTTTAATAAAAAAAACACAATAACTTTAACTTCAGAAACTTTTACTATATTTTCTTGTACACGCAAGTTGAGAAGATTTAATTTATTCCACTTTCTGTAGCAAGAACTCACTATTTAACATTTCTAGGGGAGCGTGTATCAAAGCAGAACTTTTGTCAACATTGGTAAAGAAAAAAATACACTCACCGCTGTGCCAACTGATCTTACATCATACCCACACTGCGTGTTCAACACTGTATCCTGTAAGGAGAAGTCACAGGTTCATGAAAATTAGGCCTATAAGTACTGTAAAGTCATTTACAATAGAAAAAAAATACCATGCATTAAGTAAATTAAACCAAAACCAGACATAACCTGTACCTAGGAGAAAAGGCTTTAGGGCGAGTCAAGATCTCGTTGCGATATTAAAATCTGACGATATTTCGTATATGTCTCACTATATCAACATGACCGAGTTGAGTTAGTGGCAAAAACTTTTACATTATATTGTTCTGTCTTTTACTGCATATGATATTTCATATCCAGAAAGTAGAACTGAAGTGACATTCATGATGATTGCTCGATTTAAAAAAAGAAAAAGAATATACTCAATTTAACTGGAAGTGATTCCAGGATATATTAAAACCCTTTAAAAATCATAATATAGCATAGCATAGTGCTATTATTTATAAACCTACACCGACAAAGGAAAATACACCAGTATGTTTCTAAATATGCAAACTGTTGTTCATTGCAATTTCAAAATAAAAGTTCAAACACTCGAGTTACCATGTTTTGATGCCCATACGTTCTTGTTCATGGAACTACAGTGACTATAGCATTTCTATCGCAAAGAAGTGGCCAAATATTAAAGATTAAGTGGACACTTGAATTAAATGTTGTTTGGCCAATATTAAATAAGGATTTGGTCATGCTGTACAGTTCAACAACAACAATAAAACGGCCATTGGCGCACACTGCAGGCATTTGTTTTAATGTACATAAGTTGATTGTTTATAATATAATGTATATTACATTATGTTTTATAACAATGTTTATCAATAAAACCATAAAATTACTTGCTTTTGATACTTTATTTTAACCAATTATTATTGCCTCATTGTTATTATATGCATTTTAAGTCTCTATAACGACTATTCTCAGCAAAAAATATTATCTGATTACTCAATTAAATCATCAGTATAACAGACTGATTACTCGATTGCCAAAATAACTGTTAGTGACACCTCTAGATTAGTTAAATGATAAAATGATCCTGCATTGTTTTGCATTTTGTGACTTTCAGTCAAATAAAAGTTTTTTACAGGCATATTTTGTCATTGAAGATTTCTTAAATATTTTTTTTTTTTTAAATGTAGTCATCTTATTCTCGTGAACCCAATATTGTGTATTGTCTCGTCTCATGAGCTAAGTGTATTGTCACACCCCATATATATATATAATTACTAGTTAGTTGCATTACTATATTATATAGGATATATATTAGTAATAAAGGAGAATGTTATGATGTTTACAAAAAAATAGAGCTAGAGAAGATAGGATAGTAACAAAGTTGGCAGTTTGGCTTGATGCACAAAGAAATATTTTTGGGGGGAAAACAGCTTTCAGTTCACCATCATGTTGTTCCAAAAACTTTTTTTTGTTCCATGGAATTTGGAATAATGTACTTTTTTTGAGCCTACAAAGTACATTCCGCAAAATTTCTCAAACAAAGACATATGGGTTTGGAATGACATGAAGTTAAACTTAAAGCATTTCAAGGCCACAACAAGCAAAGAAAGTCTTCCACGTGTTTGGCCTTCGACTTGAAAGCACAATGTGTTCTTTAAAAAGTATTTTTTAGGATGAAAAGATATTTTTTTCTGTGGAGGGCTGCTGTGAAGGAGAGAGGAACCTACAGCAGGGTCGCTGATGCAGCAGGAAAAGGGTACTCCACATTTCTCTCTGCTGTGGTGACTCTGTGAGCAGTTAAAATACACATTCAGGTTCCAGTCGTTGGGGTCTTTAGCTCCACAGCAATGATTCTGTGAATAAAACAAAACGTATGTTGTTTTTGATCAAACCCTGTAACAGGAGAGGTGAGTTAGCTCAGTGCTAAAATCATAATAATTTAAAATGCGAAAAATGTATTTGTGAAAACAGATATAATTCAAAACAAAGTAGTGCTGCCAAATCAATTAATCATGATTATTCCCATCCAAAATAAAAGTTTGTGTTTACATATTATATGTGTGTGTACTAGGGATGTCAATTTACACAAATTACCATGATCGATCTTCATTTAAATTAATGATCAATTAATCGCTAGCCTTAATATTGCAATATGCGTTGACTGTATTGGCTTATAACAAAAGCAAGACAGGGTGTGCAAATGCTGCTCAAAACACCATGTTCCTCACCAAATGAATGAGAGGGGTTTTTAGTCTAAATAAAGGGCTGGTAGGATTGTAAAATGAGTCAATGTGTTTGATCATTTAATTAAATTACTAATTTATTATCAAATATAATGACTGATACAACGGGTCTCCAACGCCACCCCAGATGCGTGTTATTTAGAATGGACACGCTCTTCCTCGAACAACACGCTGAAAACAATAAACGCAATAAATTCACAACGATTTATTAAAATACTATTCTTATTAATGTTATGTAATATGACAGTCCCAATCATAGTTATTATTAGACAAGCAATGCCGTTTGAGCTGCGCTTGCTGAAGCTGAATCACAGAACGAACACACTGAAGCTCTTTGTCAACGTGTTATTTAACTCAAAGAAACGCATCCTACATGAGATTAATCAGATACAAAAACATAATATTACAAATTGTATCTATTTATATATACACTTAATAATTATACACAGTATATACTCTTCCTGGCGCAACGCAATGAAACAACCAACTAAACCCAAATAACTCACAATGTTTTATTACAATATTGCTCTCTTTATAATGTTATGTAACATGACAGTCCAAATCATAGTCATTATTAGTTGTGCATTGCTGTTGGAGCTGCATGCGCTAAAGATAATCACCGCCACACTTCACTACCACGTTCATTCTTAACCAAATGCATCCTATATGAGATAAATCAGATATATTATAGATAGGCCTACACAAAGTAAACACAATATTACAACTTGGATTTACACAAAGCAAAAGGCTGTGAATGCACACGCAGACTTATAGTCAAGATGAAGGCGTAACTCCAGCTGTAAAATGGTCCCAAACATAACTCGCCTCATTTTTCATTCTGTGTTTTGCGGTTGAGCAGCATGCATGCACATGACCCTGATTAATCAATGATCGATTAAATGCATTATCAACAATGAATCGATCGTCGATTAATTGTCGACATCCCTAGTGTGTACTGTGTATAATTATTATCTATATATAAATACACACACATGCATGCATATATTTTAAAAATATATATTTATAAATATATATATGTACACACACATGCAAATATTTCTTAAATATATACGTGAAAGAGTATGTATTTATATATACACTATAATTATATAAAATTAACCATTTATGGTTTTGTTCCGGTTAAATAATATTTGTTAATTTAGCATTGATTAATTAATTAAACAAGAATTGGCAAAAGAAAAAGAAGAGTGAATAGTGAAACAAAGTTAGTTTTGAAACAGTTTCACCTCTACTATGTATGTGGTGGTTGGCATGTTGAGTAAACAGAAAGCATTAATTTTAATGAATGAGAATTGGTATATATTTAAAAACTCTCTCAGACTTACCAGCTTCTGGAGAGAGTCGATCAGATTCTGCAGGTCAATGTCTTCCCTGTAGGCCTTCACATTGGCCAAGAAGAATTCGTTGATCCACTCCCTAACTTGACCCTGGAACACAAATGCTAAGACTGCAGCCGTCAGCTCCAGGAAGAAGATGAAGCCAATGACTCCAGAGAACTGCAAGGAAAAAGTCAAGAAAGAAGGTTATTCAAAGAGCAGCGTTTGACAGTGTAAATACAATTTGTGCATTTTTATGTCTGAGAAGTAATTACATTCAACACATCATGAAGTTAACAAGTCTGGCACTGCAAAGCATGCAAAATTGACCAGCAGTGATGGCACCTCATCAAAATCACATCAAAAGCAAGAGGACTTACAAACTTAAGGAGGCAGATGTTTTCCCGGAGTGCGCCGACACACCCAGCAAATCCCAAAACGAAAGTGACTGTGCCCACAACAAGCACCCCCCAAACTGGGTCAAAACCATGTAGTCGTGTGACTTGCGTCAGATCTGATAAAACACCCTGTGGGAAAATCAAGGAATAAACTATTTTCACTATTTGTTTTTCCCTGAGCCACTAAAAATATTTTTTTTAAAGATTTGAGTGATTTCATGTGTTCACACTTGGCAGATTTAGTTTGGTTAAAGCAAACTCTGGTGCGATTGCTCTGTTAGTGTGGTTCATTTGAATAAGTGTGAACTGTGAACGCTGCCATCTGAACGCTGAGACAAAGGATTTTTGACGCGGTTTTGACTCCTTTACACATTTTAGAAGCTCTTCACAAGTTATCACCTCTATCAAATGTGTGTACATACAGCATATGCATATAGCACAGCACACAGCATCTTTGACAAGTTCGAATTACAAAATATACATCATTAAAGCATTTTTTTTTTTTTTTGAGTTTTTAGGCATCTTCAGGTTATTATATTATTTTCTTTTTTGGTCTGGACCAAAAGAACCAAGAGGACTGAACTACAAGTGTGAACACACCCTTAAAATCTGTTAAATTTTCACAGATGCATCTACTCACCTTTTCACTCCAGGCCCAGAAGCCAATTGCAATGAATGCTGTTCCAGCAAGCTGAAAAGCAGAAGAGGTTTAGGAGACATTAAGAAATGCTGCATCAGAGTAATCAAGTTCAGACAAAGCGGCGTTACGTCATGAAAGTGCCGTAGGGAAACCGCAAGGGTTTAAGGTGCCATTTGGGACAGGGCCTAAGTGTGTGGTATGACTAAACGTGACTAAAGTCTAGAACACCAAGCAACAGACACTCATTCTAATATGCTGATTTGGTGAAAACAATTGGTCTGCTTGGCATATTTGTGAAAACTTTTTTCTATTTATTCTTGATTAATATAAAATTCAAAAGAACTGCACTTATTTTATACTAAATTGTATTGAATTTTGTAACATTATAGCTAAAATGTCTTTACTGTCACTTCTGATCAAATGAATGCATCCTCTTTAATAAATATATTACCTTTAAAAATAATAATAAAACAAAATCTTACTGACCTGACCCCAAACTTTTGAATGGTAGTGTATAAAATATATGAACATGCTAAAGATAATAAAGACTTACAATTATAATTCATATCTAAAACAGGGCATGAAACATTCATAACACAGTGTGCAGTTATAACAAAACTTGTTTCTCAGGAGGCATGTTTAAAATTGAAAACAGGAAAATGAGTTAAAGGCTGTTAGCTGGTAAGAACTCTAAAACTCCTCCCATGCTTCCTTATACAGGATACCACAAAATATTGCAATAGTATGTCAGCGTAAATCTGTTTCCTGTTGACGTAAATATGGAAACCTGACATCATGCACGCTGACTTTTTCTCCTTACATATAAATGTTCAGCAGTGGATGTTAACATGCTGTGAAGAAAATGCAGTCAGAATGTGTGAAACATCTGTGCACACGGTGTAAAACTAAGTGGAACAAATAAACATGAAATGTGGGGCTTGTCACCAGATCATGTTATCTTAGCAAGAGTGGCATAAAAAAAATAGGCAGGGCAGACACAGTACTGGAAATTATCTAAGGTCAGAACAGGAAGGGTGGCCATTTAAACATGATTTGCAGATGAGGGCATGTTGTGTGCGATTGTGCATGCGTTTACACTAAAATAAAAAAAATGTCATCAACTTACCCAAAATATGATGTTGTAGCTGAACATGAGGTATTTGTAGCAACAGCTGACCTCTGCATTTTCATATCTATAATAGTGCATCTTCTTCTGTAGCATAAAGGAAAGAACACATTAGTTAACCACATTAAAACATCTAGAGATCTTTATCATATATTGTTAACTTAAAATGTGCATTTACAAAAGGTGAAATTCATGGGGATGCATAGATGTGTTAAAACATAATTTGGGTGAATTTATCAGATCAACATTAATCACATCCTCAGGATAAATCAATTGCACAAGAGTTTAATAACAAAATTTGCCCACATCTTAAACAGCTGCTGGTAATACTGGGAAGAGTCTGTACTGTAGTACACTTTCAGTTATGACAGTAAATTGAAATTTCCAACTAAGAGAATTTACAGAAAGAAAGAAAAAACTTCCCATTTTTTTTTAAATACAAGCAGACCCTCCCTTGCTCAAATATGGGTTCAAACCAAAACAACTAAAATTAATGATTATAAAAAGAAAACTAAACAAAAAAACAAAACAACAAAAAACTCATTTGTTTACCTGCATGTTATATGTAACCATTAATCAACAATGCTAAAATGTAAATGTGTTGTTAAATTATTAAATATTAATCTTATTAAAATAACCTGAGAGGGTATATCAAGCCAATATTTTAGATCAATGGATTCTGCTGACAAAAATGTTTGGGAATTCCTGCATCTACCTTATGTATTCACATTCAAAAATAAAAATTAAAAATTAAAAAGTACTACTTAATGAGCCATGAAACCCTTCATAATACAACATTTGCATTAATCTGCAGTATACAGCAAACTAAATGAGAATCTGCTTCAGAGATTTGTAAACATGTCTGATAAAACTTCTAACCATTGAAAAACCTGCTGGTTCAACGTCTCGGATTAAATTGTTATGTTCTCATAATTATTCCTATTTGCATCACCTGCCAAGTGGTACCAACAGCTGCAAACAGATCATTGGAAAATCACTGAAGATATTTCAGCAAAACCAAACACACACATAATTTTTATTTTTATTAGTACGTCAGATGTGACCACAGAATATTTTTCAGAGGCAACTCATAAGGAATATATCCGTCTAGTAATCAGGAAGCATTAGCGACAATTACACACACACACACACAATATGGCTCACGAGCGCTTCCCCAATACTCTTCTTCCTCTTAACGTACTAGTTAGCTAAATGGCTAGTTGATTAGCAAAGTTGTCAGTTCACCCTTTAAAACCAGCTGTCAAGGCAACTTTCAGTCTTCCACAACAGTGGGTGATTCAGTTTAGAAGATTTTGCCAAGTTAATGCAGGGAACACTGTAGTTTAATAATTCTATATGTATTTTTTTCTGCGGTAAACACAACAACAATGCTAAGAGCTAGATCTCAACACAACTAACGTTAGCCAACTTTATCCCCTCACAACATGTCAAAACCAACTATTTACTCACAATTACAACTAAATATATAAATAATATACGTTATCGACAAATAAAACGACTACTTAAAATGCAGCCACAGTTTAATTTATTTACTTGGGAGGAGGGTTCGCGAGGGCGCTGTGGGAGAAACGAAACGTTCGAGAGCTTAACTTACGTCTATAAAAAAAAAAATTATATATACAATTTAAACGCAAAAAGTACAGCGGTTTATTAGCAAGAAAATTACTCAATGTTAAGAAATATAAGTAAATTAATAAGCAGTTATAATATGTTTTCTAAAAGCGCTCACCTCTTTGTTTTTGTCACACGACGCCTCCGCCTGGTAGAGTTTGAAAGAGAAAGAAAAAAACTAACTCTTTCAACAACCACCCCACACATGAATGAGAGACTTCTATGAGTGAGTGTGAAAAGAAAGACACGCCCGAGAAATTATAACTCAAAAACACTACCAAATCTGTTTCACGATTTATTTACCAGATAGATATGCAAATATTGAGTAAAGCGACGTTAAAAACTCGAACACAATAATCTAGTATTTTATTTATTTTACTATATTGTTTAAATACTAATATACATATAAATAATATATATATATATATATATATATATATATATATATATATATATATATATATATATATATATATATATATATATATATGCAAATATTAAGTTTATTTATAATATGAATATATATAATGTATAATATCAATATTTATTCGAGAGAGAGAGAGAGAGTGTGTGTGTGTGTGTGTGTGTGTGTGTGTGTGTGTGTGTGTGTGTGTGTGTGTGTGTTGGCATGAAGGAAAAAGTACATATTTTTACTATTTTCTAAATATCCAGTGTTTTTATTTTTTATATTATTTATACAGGTCCTTCTCAAAAAAATTGCATATTGTGATAAAAGTTCATTATTTTCAATAATGTAATGATAAAAATTTAACTTTCATATATTTTAGATTCATTGCACACCAACTGAAATATTTCAGGTCTTTTATTGTTTTAATACTGCTGATTTTGGCATACAGCTCATGAAATCTCTCAAAAAATTAGCATATTTCATCTGACCAATAAAAGAAAAGTGTTTTTAATACAAAGAGTCAACCTTCAAATAATTATGTTCAGTTATGCACTCAATACTTGGTCGGGAATCCTGCGGCGTGGCATGGAGGCAATCAGCCTGTGGCACTGCTGAGGTGTTATGGAGGCCCAGGATGCATCGATAGCGGCCTTAAAGACCCTGTAAAGGCAATTCTGAGATTTGTTTCTAAACACATTAGAAATGTTAGAAATGTATTGTTGAAACACATTACAAAGACTGTGAACTATGTAGTACTGAATTCAGAAGTTAGACCGTTAAGAAGTTTTTCACCATTGCTGTGTTCCGGATTTTTGGGGCGGGGTTAAAATGGTGGCTCGATGACGCACTGGAGCCACTGAGCATATGGCCCCTCCCCCATAACCAGAGCACAGTCGCAATTTGGCATCAGTTCACCTGCTAGATTACGAGTTACTGCCAGTACCGTTAGTTACTACAGCCTACAACTTACAAAACAGCCTACAAAAAAAATACGATCTCAAGAAGAGGTGGATTAATTTGAGAACAGCTACCTTGATGGAGTGCTGAGGATCACCACCAACACCTGCCTCTGCAGTGTCTTTACACCGAAAAGTTTTAGAAACTTTCACCGGCAACAACTGGGATTCACTGATAATCTGCTGCAGAACAGGGCCGAACCGACTATCTCCCGCCCAGGCCTTCATCCTCCCGTCTCCGTCCCACCAACATCTGGTGCCGTCATGACCCGTGAGCTGCAGCTTTCCCGCGAGTGGGCGTGGTTTCGGTGCCAAAAATGGACACGCCCCCAGCGTTTGAGAGCAGATAATGCTGCTTATTTTTTCAAGATTTCGATAAGATATTTTATGTACTTAGCTGATTTTTTTATGATTCAAATTTGGCTAGGTGGTTAATAACACATTTATCTGTGGTGTGAGCAAATCAGAACACCATGTTTAATTTTGACTTACAGGGACTTTAAGCTCATCCAGAGTGTTGGGTCTTGTGTCTCTCAACTTTCTCTTCACAATATCCCACAGATTCTCTGTGGGGTTCAGGTCAGGAGAGTTGGCAGGCCAATTGAGCACAGTAATACCATGGTCAGTAAACCATTTACCAGTGGTTTTGGCACTGTAAGCAGGTGCCAGGTTGTGCTAAAAAACAAAATCTTCATCTCCATAAAGCTTTTCAGCAGATGGAAGCATGAAGTGCTCCAAAATCTCCTGATAGCTAGCTGCATTGACCCTGCCCTTGATAAAACACAGTGGACCAACACCAGCAGCTGACATGGCACCCCAGACCATCACTGACTGTGGGTACTTGACACTGGACTTCAGGCATTTTGGCATTTCCTTCTCCCCAGTCTTCCTCCAGACTCTGACACCTTGATTTCGAATGACATGCAACATTTGCTTTCATCCGAAAAAAGTACTTTGAACCACTGAGCAACAATCCAGTGCTGCTTCTCTGTAGCCCAGGTCAGGCTTGACCTGGGGAATGGGGCAACTGTAGCCCATTTCCTGCACACGCCTGTGCACGGTGGCTCTGGATGTTTCTACTCCAGAATCAGTCCACTGCTTCCGCAGGTCCCCCAAGGTCTAGAATCGGTCCTTCTCCACAATCTTCCTCAGGGTCCGGTCACCTCTTCTCGTTGTGCAGCGTTTTTTACAGCACTCTGGGAACAGCCTATTCTTTCAGAAATTTCTTTCTGTGTCTTACCCTCTCGCTTGAGGGTGTCAATGATGGCCTTCTGGACAGCAGTCAGGTCGGCAGTCTTACCCATGATTGTGGTTTTGAGTAATGAACAGGCAGGTGTTTAGAGTTAATGAGTTGATTCAGATGATTAGGTTAATAGCTCTTTAAAGAACCTTTTCATGATATAATCTTTTGAGAAAATTTTGGGTTTTCATGCTGTATGCCAAAATCATCAGTATTAAAACAATAAAAGACCTGAAATATTTCAGTTTGTGTGCAATGAATCTAAAATATATGAACGTTTAATTTTTATCATTACATTATGGAAAAGAATTAACTTTTATCACAATATGCTAATTTTTTGAGAAGGACCTGTACTGTTTAAACAATAAATTAAATATATTATATATAGACTAAATATATAAAATAATTAAGGTTCAGGCTAATTATACCACATCCGCTGCTGTATGTCATGAATTGTGTAAACAGGAAGAGACAAAGGATTTAAAGGGATTAAGTGTTTGCTATAGTGCTCCTCTCTCTCTCTCTCTCTCTCTCTCTCTCTCTCTCTCTCTCTCTCTCTTATGGTCATTACATTGTTTGGACCACAAATTGAATAAAAATATTTTTGAAAAAGTTATTCCTATGTTACACCCATTTATTAAGAAAATTAAAAGACATGTATTAAATTAAAAGACATTAATAGGCAAAAACTATTTATTTTATTTTATTTATTCACCAATACATTTTTAGGTTTCAAGCTTTTTATCCAAAAGTTGTATAATGAAAACTTTTATGAAAGATGAAACAAAATGATTTGATATTCCATTGTACTTCATGCAATATGCATGTAAACATAGCCATAAATGCCATTCCCATTTTATGCAATGCATGCATCTAATTTGCATAATACTGTGCTCTTGGGGCAACATGTAATACAAATAAAGACGTGTAAAATGTAACTGGGAATATTTTTATAAGAATGTCTCATATTTCATAAGAATGTTGATATATAATTTCTTTCCCTGTTCACTTTTGTCTCTAAAATGCCTAATATGCCTGGTTTCCTCTACAGAGATCACGTATGAAATCGATTCCTTGTCATATTCTGATTTGAAACCCCATTACATTTTCCTGAGATGTTGATTTCTGACAAACAATTTGAAAAATTCGAAGATTTAAATGATAATTACAAAATATTATCATATTTCCCATATGAGTGCTAAATTTGATCATTCAGTCATTTTTAAAGACATGTTTAAAGAGAGGGAGTTGTACACCTCCAAGTATCTCTGCAAAGCTATGAGAAAAATTCTTATGTTCTCTACAGAGAAAAAAAATCTATTGATTGGTCTCAGGAGGATATAATACACACCTCTTTGCTAATGCATGCAATAACTGTACAGTAATATCATAATGCAATAATAACTAATCCCAGAGGAACAGAGGAACCACAAACACCACTTCCTCCTCTTTTTTTTCTTTTTTTTTTTTTGTTGTTTCAACGAAAATGTTGAGGAGAATATGCCAAACATCCCCAAAATCAAACATCCTGCTGTACAGTCCTTGACAAAAGTCTTGTCGCTTGTGTACGAATTGACCTGAAGTGCCGCTGAAATATATTTCTTATCAAGATTTTTTTTCAAGAAATGGCTAATTTTAATCCCAACAGCTTTTGTAATAATGTTTCAGTGCAAAATGAAACTGTCAAAAATATTCTAATATTCAGTTTGGTAAAGCCCATTGAGTGAATTTTTGCAAAGACATAAGTGTTGTCGCCTTGTCATATGAGCTTCACCTGTGACTAATAATGGATCAATTAGGTCTCAGGTGTGTATAAAAATAACCCCAGTGCACTATAGACCTTCACATCAACTGCAACTAGACCTCTGCAAACATGCCTATGATTCACCCTGAGACTAAAGTTTTGATTATCAAGAGGCTGAAGACCAGATCCACAGCTGATGTTGCAGACACCTTCAAGGTGTCTCAGCGTCAAGTACAGAAGATAAAAAAAAGATTTGAAGAGACTTGAGACGTTTATGACAAACCCAGGTCAGGCAGACCCTGCAAGACAACTGCTCGAGAGGACCGTTTGTTGGCTCGAAAATCCAAGGCCAGCCCATTTTCCACTGCAGCAGAGCGCCACGAGACCTGGTCACCTGAAGTCCCTGTGTCAACCAGAACAGTTTGTCGGATTCTGTCTTGAAATGGCCTCCATGGTCGAATCAGTGCCCAGAAGCTAGCACTAAACAAAAGACAATTGAAAAACCGTGTGGCATTTGCCAAAGCCCACAGCCTGCTAAAAGGATGGACGCTGGAAAAGTGGCAGAAGGTGGATTTTTCAGATGAATCTTCTGTTGAATTACACCACAGTCGTAAATATTGCAGGAGAACTACTGGAGCCTGAATGGATCCGAGATTCACCCAGAAAACAGTGAAGTTTGGTGGGGGAAAAATCATGGTCTGGGGTTACATCCAGTATGGGGGTGTGCGAGAGATCTGCAGGGTGGAAGGCAACTTCAATAGTCTAAAATACCAAGAAATCTTAGCTACCTCTTATATTTCCAACCATAAAAGAGGCCAAATTCTGCAGCAGGATGGTGCTCCATCGCATTCTTCCATCTCCACATCAAAGTTCCTCAAGGCGAAGAAGATCAAGATGCTCCAGGATTGGCCAGCCCAGTCACCAGACATGAACATCATTGAGCATATGTGTGGTAGGATGAAAGAGGAAGCATGGAAGACGAAATCAAAGAATATTGATGAACTCTGGGAGGCATGCAAGACTGCTTTCTTTGCTATTCCTGATGACTTCATCAATAAATTGTATGAGTCCTTGCCAAACCGCATGGAATGCGCGGTCCTTCAAGCTCATGGAAGTCATACAAGATATTAAATTTGGATCTCACAGCACCACTACTTAATTTGCTGACATATTTTTGTATTTGCAGTTATTTTGTTCAATTTCTGTATAGGCGACAAAACTTTTGTCTTGCCAAAAAAACTGTCTGTCTTGATTAAATGATAAATCTTTTCTCAGTGCATTAAGCATAATTTGGGAGGGTTTTAGCTTTTCATATGAGCTATTTCTAACACCAATTGATTAATTAAAAATCAGGTTAATAGCAGGTGTTTCTACAAAATAGATAAGCGACACAGCTTTTGTCAGAGACTGTATTGTGCATTGTGAGCATTGTGAACACAACATCCCAGAACACACAATGTTACATCTTTAATTGTTCAAATACACTTTCAGTCATTTGTTAAAGCCAATTCAGGCAGATACACTTCGGCAGATACCCCTGTTGCCATCTGTTGGCGTTGGTCAGTTCATGTTCAATCACTGTTTATCAGGTCGTGGAATGTCTGAGAAGTGACACACTGTAATCTGGTGATTGTCCCCATCATTGGTGCAGTGTGAAATGGCATTAAAAGATTACAAAGGGTTAGATGAATGTACAGACATGCATAAATACAAATAATATGCAACAGCACATAAAACTCCATACTAGTCTGTTTTTACATCCATACCAGTGTGGCTGTGTAAGGAGTGAGAATGTGAAGTTTGTAATGCTTGTTGACCAGATTTTTGAAAAATACATCTACTGTCCAAAAACTCCATCTGGCCTCAGGCCGGTTGCACTGTGACTTATTTTGTTCTGAGAGAGACAGGAATGCTTATAAAGAAGGGAGTTCTCTTCCTATGGGAAGAGATCATGCTGTTGGCAGGTGTAGAGGAAAAAAGAGCGCAGAGACATCTCCAACAGATAAAGGAGACATATTTCAGTTACCACCAGGGAACCATGAAAGCACATCAACAGCTTTTCATCATACGCCTGCAATCCAGATGTGAAACCATGGAGATTACTTTGCACCTTGTCAACTTTGATATCGGGTCATGTTGTTTTGTATAGTTCCAGAGTTTTCTTATGTATAGATTGAGAATTCATAAGTGCAATAAATATGTCTTGATCATGAAAGGCTTTCTACTACAGGGCCAAAACCCATTAGTGCTGGTTCCACCCTTCTTCGAAACAATCGCTCCTGTTAGATGATCAAAGGAGCTGCAAGCAGACAAAGGCCTTCCAGTTTATGCAAACCACTTATCTCCTCTTCCTGTTACATCATTGTTTCTAAGAACACCCCAACTCCACACTCACAAATCAAAAACTAATAAAAAAAATTTAACTATTCACAATGTAAAAGCAGCTGGTGCAAGTAGATTACACCAGAAACATTTTAAAAAAACTAATCTTACCAACCCCAGATTTTTGAATAGTAGTGTTTTTCAGATCAGAAAATTGACAGTATCAAGCACAAATATTTCACCTCATGGATGACAGAAACACTGTGTTATGCATATTTGACGATTATCATGGTTTTCTGGCATTGAGGTTATCCATTTATTAAAGAAAAGAACATTAGGGGGGAAACATCTTTATTTAAATGCAAGTGCAGCAATTAAATGAAGTCAATAAAGATGTCTGTACACACAGCTGCATAATTCTTTAACAGAGACTATTAAATAAATAGCAAAAATGCAAATAAATAAGATCAAAGCCCGTTTAATTAATCTGAAAACATCTGAAATCTCTCATGTTGTTACTTTCAGATCACATAAATAATAAATGATTGTTTAGGCATATCCTTATATTAAATAAATACATTGAATAAATAGTCATAAATAGATTGCACAATTCAGCCATACACATGGTTGTCCTCAGACGAGTGACTGTTTAGTCCTTCTCCCTGCCACCAGTCTCCTTGCAGTTCTCCCAGGATCTCCTGCAGCGACAGGGCCGGCAGCTCAGGCAGAGGCCCGTGGTGAATCCCGCTTTCCTGTTGGCTCTCCACCCTCAGAACTTCTGGTTTGTCTACACGAAAAGAGCTGGAAGCTGGAGGAGTGCCCTCCAAACCGCCCTCCCAGCAACCCGAGCCTGGGGTAACAGGGGTCAGTGGCTGAAGGCTGTTGTGTTTTTCAGATGGAGAGTAAAAAAAGCTCTGGATGGAGCTGGTATTGCAGGCATAGGCATCGAGATGATATGTACTCCACGTGGAGCTCATAGGTGACCTCCTGTCATACCTCGCCGCCCAGTTAGGGGGCATCTGATGCCCTGGGCTTAGAAGAGGAGGGCTGCAATGAGTGTTCATGGCTCTGGCCTGATGGTGTCCGTATGAAGGAGTGCAGTAGCCGGAATCATCACTGACAGACATGGAAGATGGAGTGTCACATCCATAAAGGCCATCCCTTTCCATCTCTTCCTTAATATAATCAGGGTACGCAGTTGGTGAAATGCATAAAGGCCCAGTGACCGCACCAGACTTGCCGCACTCCCTATTTGAAGAGTGTTGCGCCGGTGAATTCTGTGTGGCACTGTAAGCTGGCAAAGGTGAGGCAGACTGTGGTTTCTTTCCACCCTTGCATTTCAACGTGCGAGCCCTCCTATTCTGGAACCATACCTATTGCACATGGAGACATCAAGATATAAAGGGTCAGCCTCATAAGAATACAGTTGATAGATTAAACTCAACCATCTAGTGTATACAGATAAGAGCTTCCTTGTCAAAAGATTCAGGTTAATCATTGTGAGATGACACTAAGCTACGGTGGCATAAAGTCAGGATGGTTATCTATGCCTGGTATGTCTATTGTTTACCGGCTGTATGGTCTCTAAACTAAACAGCAGATAAACACAAAGACGCTTACATCATGTCAGATATTGATAGTGGTATCAGACAGCAAACAGTTTGTTTTCACATAAGGCCTTATTAGCATATCACTTCACCTGTTGTTATGCGTATATGGTGAATTTGTACACGCGTAAGAGATACAAAAAAAGGGTTGTTTCCTTATTTTCCTAAATAATGAGATAGTTCACCCAAAAATGTATTTACTCAAATGTTGTTTCTGTGGAACAAACAATATGAAATTTTGAAGAAAAAAAAAAAGCCTCGCTTTTTTGTCCATAGAATGAAAATCAATGGGGCCAAAAGTTGTTTTAGACCCCGCTGACTTTCATTATATGGATAAAGATAATGGGGGGGAAAATCTTCAAAATATATTCTTTAGTGTTCCACAAAACAAAGAAAGTAATTTAGGTTTGGAAAAGACATGAGGGTGAGTAAATGATGACAGAATTTCATTTTTGGGGGGTGACCTGCCCCTTTAAATTTGAGTGATTTCAGTGTGCTATTGTACATTACGTGCCATAAGACACCGTGACCCACCTGTATGCGAGACTCTGGCAGTCCAGTGGTTTGGGAGAGACTTTCTCTGAGGCTGATTCCTGGGTAAGGATCTGTCTCAAATGTGGCACGCAGAAGCTCAACGTGTTCCTTTGAGAAACTTGTCCTTTTCCTGCGACTTGCACTCCTTGAGACAGTACTGCTTCCAGATATTTTAGCAGATGTATCTAAAAAAAAAGATCAAAATTAGTCAAAATAGTGTTATTATGATTGTCATCCTTCAGTTAGTGAACAAACGTATATAAAGTGAAAACTATGAGTACTTCTCCACAATAATAATAAATGCGGCAGAAGAATAGTACCAGTGCCTGACCTGGGGGAAAAATGCTTTTTCTTATCCATTAAAAATATCACCATTCAGCATGCTTACCAATTCTGTTGTCTTTCCACATGTTGTGCCACAACTAGTTGAACCCTCAAAACTTCTGAAGAGTATGAAGGTCTGTCTTGTTTGATACTCCTCAGGGATTTGATTTCTGACCCCCTACAGCACTGTTTTATACCTGTACCTATCCCATGACCCCTCCGCCCCCTTTAGAAGTGCTTATGGGTCAAATAGCAATGAGATGGAGGCCAGCCCAAGCCATTACTTAAGCCCTTAAAAATACCATTCTCAAAAAATAATGTTTTATCTCTTTAAATTGGATTTTATAACATTTAAAAGTTTTCTTTCCAGATCTTTCAAAAACCAATATTTAGTTTTTTTAAGAGGATTAGTGGCTTTTATACAATACATTTATATCCTTTTATTTAGTCAGATCTTTGAAATACATGCTATTTATCTTTATCTGTATTTATTTTATTATTTTATTGGTATATGCATTTTGCACTTTCCATTATTTATATATATATATATATATATATATATATATATATATATATATATATATATATATATATATATATATATATATATATATATATATATAAAGTAGATTTATATTCTTAATATATACATCATACAGAAATATTAAAGTTTTCAGCTTTGCAGTTTGGATATTCTCACAATTAACATTAGCTGTAAGTCTTTGATAAAATAACTTAGAACAGCAGAAAGTAATTTAAGAATGCAATGAAATATGAATTTGTTGTTTCATATTTTATATTCCTGTATACAAAGGCTAAACTGAACACAAAGTGTATCAAATAATATAATTATATTCTTAAAATATATAATGTGTATTTGTCTGTTGATCTTATATTCCTATATACAAAGGTTAAAAAATAAACACAGACTGTATGTTAATAAAGAAGGCTTCTTGCGCATTAATCAAACATATTGTATAGAATTGCACTTATTGGAAAAGTGTGTAAATAGATGGTGTCTTTTCCTGTAATTGCTCTTCATTCAAGCATTGTAATCAGTAAAACAATAGACTCAAGAAAATATTAACTAACGGAGATATTAACAACATGCTTTACAGAAGTTTAAGCAAAAGGCTGTGAATGGATATTGCTTTGTGTCATCTGATCTCTTTTCAAAAGAAACATGTTTGGAAGCCAGGGAAATCAAGGCGGGCGATTGGTGAAATGATTAATAGGAGAGTTTACATGGGTGAGAACTATCACCCCCTCTCTCTGCTCCAGAGGATCCAGAGGGGATAATGGTCATTTCAAAGTCAAGGTTCTTGTCAAGCTTGTCAATGCAGATGAGCTGTTTAGAAGTGTTGTTAGACTAAAGCTGACAGACTACAGCAAACTAAACACAAGGACCTTCTAGTCCAAGGCATGGATAACCAGTTAATTTTGATGGTTTTCCTAAAGTAAACCCAGAACAAATCAATAAATAATGTCCATATCTGACAAGATAAATATTTCCATTCAAAAAAATTAAAATAAACGATGGCATCTGGCAAGCTACCACACATTAAGTGATGTTTGGACTGATTTTCATGAAGTCCAAGTTCCTCTCATCATCTCATCTTTATAGTGCTCTTGCTAATTTGTTGAATTCAATTATAATGTAAAGTATACAGAACCTCAAAGTTTTTTATTAAGTAGTTTGGCAAGCATGCATTGATTAGAGTGTGACATCCCCCATTAAGCAAACACACCCTCTTAGCTGATACTGCATTCTGCTTCATTCTAAATCCAATCAGTTTGTTATTTTAAGATAATTGTGCAAATTGCAGATAGTTTTAATTTATTTGTTTTGTATACAATTGCCTAGAAACATTACTTTTGTATATAAGAAAATATATAGAGAAACTTTCTTTCCCCCTCTGTTTCTGTATTGTTTATTTCCATATTTCATGAAATTGTACCCTTTTGTCCTTGTAACTCCTAATCCAGCTGTTCTATAGACAGTATTTAGCTAACAGTAGGTGGCAGTATTGAGCTTTAACAGCTTTATTAGATTGTGGCACAGTTTTCCCTGTTTTACACAGCTCTAAATTCATCCGATGCTTTTAAGTGGTATATGGTCAATGTCATTTATAGTTGTTGATTTTAGGGGATTAAAAAATTCCAGATTTTACCTCAAAATATAATTTATGTACCTCTGATCCCAAATATCTACTGAGATTTAGTGAATGTGCTGCAGGGATTAGTAGGCTTATGTATTTTTTAGGCCAAAAAAAAAATCCAAACAGAAACGAGATAGCATTAGCACTTCCAGTTCTTATGTGTATTACTATTAGTCAATGAGATTTATGTTAAAAGCATGAAATAGCTTACTGTCCTTGGTTAGACAAGCCCAATATATTGAGTAGATAAAAAACCTATCTACTCACTAATTCACTTTCACCACCTTATTGTGTTTATAATGACGCTCTTGCAAACTATTCTAGGTCGAACTGTCAGGGAAAATGTTTTTGAAATGAAGACTGAAAAGGTTTAATGGTGGTAACATTAAAGTCATGCAAATTCAGTCATTGTTTAATTCATTTATAGCGTTTAACTTTTTACGATTAATAATAACGATTGTATTTAGGCTTCAAAATACAGTTGTTTTCATTTGTCAAGATTATCATTAAGAACAAAACATGAATCCTAAACTTGTTGGTCACAGAAGCTATTTTCTGCAATAATCCAAAAGCCATTTTTTTAGGGAACCAGAGTGAAGCTAACTTTCAGGTTGAAAGTGAGGCTGTGAGGGATAGACATCTCTTCAGTAGGGAAATGTGTTTTTGGATTGTTCTAGTGACAAAACACTGCAAAAAATATGTGAGAAATTTCAGTAGGAAAAAAAAAGGCAATGAGCTGTGGAAAATTAAGTGAACTAAAATTATCTAGGAGCTTTATACAGGTTTTTACAGCAGATGCCATAAAAAAAAAGTCCCTCACAGCCTCGTGCTTGTTTTGTTCCTTCTCTGAATTCTCTGAATAAGGTTTATTCTTTCCTCATTGGGTATTTATTGGTGCCTTAAATTTCATGAACAAATGAAACAATTGCAGCCTATATGTTGGGCAAAATAAGAGCAGTAGGGAATAAGCAGGCGCTGAAGTATCTCTGTATCACGCTTCTGTAACAAGTCACTTAACCCCTGGTTCCAGAAGGGCGATGAGAAGTGTCACCTAAATGGCAAGTTTCTGACTGGCTTCATGAAAAATGCTGGGGTCAATGTACGGCTGCTTAGTTCCTTACCACATATTTGCCAGCTAGTGGAGAACACCACCCAGAATATTTCCAGAGTGAGTGTGTTTCTATCAACAGTTGTTAAATATTAAAACCTGAGATGAAAGGATGTGATAAAGAGATCGCTTCCAGAATCAGATCCAACCACAAGAGCTCTATCATATAGTGAAAAAAAATGAAAAAAAAAAAAGTTACTGGACCAACTGAACTGGTAGAATGAATAAAAGAAAAGACATGCCTTTCCCTCGCTAACTTCCCTCTGTCGTTCACTTGGATGTGTATCATTGCTTACATTGCATGAGTGCCCATTACTGGCAGAACCTTTGCAATGGACTGAATTGGAACATCCTAGGCTCTTAATCACTTGATTTAGTGTTCCAACACACAAATGTTTTAATGCATTCCTCTATGTATATAGGTGTGTTTTGTTTTTAAATATAAAAACATTTGTGGAGGGGTAAATTAAACACGATATGCTGTGACGTCACAGTTGTGTTGCTTTGTGGTATATGGAGCTGCCTGAAGTGTTCATATGAAGTAGACTCCCTCCCTCAGTCCAAAATAAAATAGAGGGAGCAAAGGTCTGTCCATACAAACGCACTTCAAAAAGGCAGTAGCGATAGGGAAGTTTGCAAGTGCAGGTCTAAAAGTAGAGTGAAACTATAGGTCTACAGCTGTCAGAACTGGAAAATATGTAAAACTTCCTGTTTACAAAAGTATGTGAGAATGCGTAAAAATATTCTAGCTCAGAGAATAAGTCAGCTGACACATTTGTCTGTGAAAAATGGAACAGAACAGATACAATACAGAAACTTTAATAACAAAAAAATACAATCATAATTACTTCACATTGGCTAGGAACTTGTACAGACGATCAGTTAAGATACATATTTATATATATGACACCTTTAAAAAAATCACATTTCACTCCTTAATTAAAATATAGGAGTTGTAAACATGTGTTGTAAATGTTTTGTAACTAGTGCCATTATACAGTCAACTTCATATTAAGTTCCTACAAACACAAATGTTATTTCTAACATTAAAGACAAAGTCATAAAACTCCCTTAAAACAAATCAAAACATCCTTTAAACGGATATTTGCTAATATAGAAGCTTTCAGTCTTAAAATAGGGATTCTAAAAGAACAGACACCAAAATGGAAACAAACAAAAACATCTTGGATGGTAGCAGCAATATTTCAGATTATAAATTAGAATGCATATTTAGTTCCACTGAATATTCTCAAAAGGCTTGTTCTCTACCAGTACATGATAAAATATCTTAGTGACCATAGGTGGAAACCTCATCATTGTAATTTCAGTGGAAAACCAAATACCCCCACAACCATAAACTGTGTCCCAAATGTGACTGATATACATGATAAATATATAAACTGTGCATTTTATTAATGACTCAAGTAACAAACACCATTATAGGGACAGCTAAAGGTTAACCGCTCTATCAAGCACCAATTCAATACTCACTACAGACAGAAAACCAGGAAGGAATCATTTCATACGGACTCTTGTATCATTCAAGGGTGAACGAGTCCAAATCAAGCATTCCTCAGCTAGTATGACATACTGTAACTTCAGTGCATCAGAGCTGCAGTGACCTAATGACAGAAACACGCACAGAATGACGAACGAGAACATGGGTGTCATCCTTTAGGAGAATTCCAGCCCTAAAAATGCCCATTTTAAATTTCTAGGAACCTGTCCAACCAGTCAGCACAGATAATTCAAGTTTCTGTAACATCATGAGGAGAAACAGAGCTAGCATGCAGCAATGCCTATAGGGTGTATACACACTCAGGAGAACACGTACCAAATGGTGTGGACATCTAAATTAGGACTTTATATATTAAAATTAGGACTTTGACAAATTCACCACTTTTTCTCAAACTACAAGCACATATCTTGGATCTTGGCACATGCTACAACGTACACCATGTCTCAGCAGGTTTCAGGGCATGTTACCAAGACCAAGAGTAAACAAACAGGGAATCTATGAAGATTAGAAACTGTGGCCTGTAAGACTGGAGGTCAAAGCGGTCACCAAATTACCCTAAAAAAAAAAAAAATTATAAAAAAAACCCTGGAAGTTTTCAACAACAAAGGTGAAATCATTTAAGTTGTCAACAACAAAGCTGTATTTGATGTGTTTTGCTCAGAACAAATGTGGCCCTGAAACAGCTTGAGACATAACGAGACTGTAATAGCAATTGACATCTTCACTGGTCACCTTGCTTTAAAAACATGAAATAAATATTATATTTAAACAAGGTAAACTATCAAAAATAAAACCTGTATATAAACCGCAGTCCTGCATATCACTCTGTTTTGATGCCTGTGGGTTTTGAACCCTTCATGTATGACTGATAAAAGAAAGAGGAGAAGAGGAGCAGATAGCTGAGATACATGAGTGTAGCCCACACTATGTTATCTACATAAGAGGGACAATTCCCATCCTGCATCCACCTGTACACTAGTGCACTTACTGCCAGCCCCATGGCCATCTGGGCAATCTGGGTGCAAGTGATGAGGATAGCACAGGGTCTCGGCACACGGAGTCCTGCAGCTCGAGCAGCGTAGTAGCTGTACATGAGCGCATGCACGGTATAATTCATGGTCATGAACCAGCCTCCACCGGCGACCTGGTCTTTGTAGGAATACCAGGAGTACACCAGCACGGTAATGTGATGATACCAGTGCAGGAAGATCAGCCGCTGCTTACGCAGGACGATGAATATGGTGTCCCCTGAAAAAAGTGAGGGCGTGTGCAAAAAGGGTTAGATTGCAAGTGCAAAATGAGACAATTAACTTAATTTAGTCCATACAACAAAAGTCAACGGGGTCCAAAGTTGTTTTCGACACCACTGACTTTTATTATATATTCAAAACAATTGGAACAATCTTAAATATTTTCCTGTGTGTTCCACAGATGTGACAACATAATGGCATTTTTTTATGAACTAGCCCTTTAACAAAAAAAACAAACAAAAAAAAAAAGTCTCACCTAGTTCTGGCGCTTTGCTCAACACAAAAGCACAAGCCCAGAACTTGCTAATCGGTCCACTGTAGAAGCTCTGGTCACAGACAGACTGTTTAAAACCACTGGTGCTGAGAATGTACAACATGAAGCAACCAGTTCTCACCGCTCCAATGATACTGGAGAAGAAAAAAAAAACACATCATTTGTATATGAATATTGTCTGCCATGGCATCCAAGAAAAACAATTCAGGCCTCTTAACACTGAGGGTGGGGGAGAACAAAACAGAAACATTGCTATAGCAGGTAGTATCTGTAATAAAAGCCAATCAATATCAAAACATTCACCAAGTGGTGAAAGTCCAGTTGCCATTGGAGATCTAAAGAGCATGTGACCAGAGGTCACTGCTGCCATCCAGTCACAATATTCCATTGTTCTTTTCACAAGCATACAAACAGTTACTTGGAGCTTGCTGTCATTTCTGTTCTCTTTTGAGATTGGACCAAGACAGGTCATCCACACCCAAGTGAAACCAAAACCAGCTTTAAACAATAGCACAGAAGATTTAAAAAAGAAAAAAAAACAAACACTTGAAGTGAATCTCATGTCATTTGCATGCATTTTGGCACTCACATTTCAAACAGCAATTTTGCAGACACCAATAGATATGGAACTAATTGTTTCTTGGTACAATCAAATATGCAACCTAACATCAAACCACGAAAATTAGTTTTGTTAAAAAATAATAATAATAATGACAAATGTGTGCGGTTTCATTAAAAAAGGTCAAAAGTTCATAGTAAATAGAAATCATAGATATTCCCTACATTATGGGAACCAAAATAAGCAATTGGAAGCACACAAAGTAAGTAATTGTTCTTCAAAATTTCACATTTAGTCAAATGTGTTACGTGCTGTTCCACAAACTTGTAATTGTTTGTCAACAACTAGCAATTTCACTAGCAATGTGATTTTTTCCCCCAGTGTACCCAGAAGTGGGCTAAATCTAACGAAACATAACTTTAAGGATGTCCTTATGTGTAAACTATATTAATTATTTAGATAACCATGTACACGTGCGTGTGCGCGGTGCGCGCTATAAACAATAGGCTACAGTTTTTACATAGCCTACCTAAAGATGGCCAAACTGAGGGACCACAGCATTAACACTCTACGCAGATCAAGTCTCCGTCTTTCCTTCATGAAGTGCTGCCCACCAAACACGACCACTACATACACAGCCCCAAACAAAAACGACTTTTTCCTGAAAGAGACAAAATAGAACACCAGAAAACAAATTAATACCTGACCTCCAATCAATGGCAGGTGTACAGACGAAAGTCTTAATCAGTCAAACACTTCTTAGTTCTTACCAGTTGTCCTGCATCCATTCAATAGCAAACCTCTCATCAAAGTGACGCTCGAAATCATACTCAGCCAGAGGAAGCTGAAATTCAGTGGAATTCATTTTGAGCCTTAAAAAAAAACCGATATAAAAGAGCACTAAAGATAATTCGGAAGGGAAAAGTTCTGGTGACTGTCCGCTCGGCAAGGCGGCCACCTGTTATAAGCAGCCTCAGACACACACACACCTGTGCACACACCTGGCCAATGTAAATCAGGGTGGAGTTTATAGTGGAGTTTAGGGAGTGACTCTCGGCCATAGGCTGGTTTTTGTATTTCCTGAATGTAATGCCAGTTTTTGCGATGCAGCCAAAGAACACTCTTTATGTTAAAACGAATAGTTGTAGAGATATAAAAAGAGGGAGAAAGAGGCTGATTGAGAGTCTCTTTCGATTGCCATGTAGCTCAGAGCTGCGATAAAAGACAATTCAATAACAATTGAGTAGCCTATATGGCTTATGCAAATAATAGTGACATTATCGCTAGAATGCCGAATACTCTCAGTAGTGTTGCGTATAGCTATTAGCCTATTTTAACTTCATAATACATTTCTAATTTCTTATTTATAATTCTAATTCATTTATCTCTTATACAAGGCTATTTCATGAAAAATATAAAATTAATAAAAACAAAAAAAAACGACTGTGATTTATTAATCTGTTAAAATAGCAGCATTTCTGTTAAAGCTGTTCGAAAATAGACTATAGCATTTTTAACCTTAATTAAGCGTGTAGCCTATATTAAATCATGTTTATTTGTTTTGATTTCATGCATATATATATAAAATTTTTAGCCTATGTTTATGATTTTTTAATGTAGGCCTATTGAATTTATTTTACAGAAATGTGTAACTATCATTAGAAGAACGTGAATCAATATGCAAATAGTCATTTTTTATGATTTTCCGTTTGTGTGACTGAATTTATTTCTTAGCCTAATTCGAATTCTTGACTTTCCTATTCAAAGTCAATTTGAACAGTGTGGAAAATTCAATTGTGAACTGCATGGCAACCAGTAAAATGTAGAGAAAAATAATTATTTTATTACTCAACAATAAATGTTGGCACGTGAGGGCGCTATTGCTAGAAATCAAGTCACCTTTATTTATAGCGCTTTATACAATTAGGCTACCGACTGTTTCAAAGCAGATTTACACTCTAAAAATGCTGGGTTAAAAACAACCCAACTTGGGTTGAAAATGGACAAACCCAGCAATAGAGTTGTTTTAACCCAGTAAATGTTTGTCCAACCTGCTTAGTTTTATTTAATTAGGCCTACTTGTTAAAAATTACCTGTAGGCCTATTGCTTGCTTAAAATGAACCCAAAGTAGGCCTATGTTGGAAATGAATTATGTTTAATAAATTAACTAATACGTTTAATGAATAATAATTAAAAAATAGACTAATTATTTAGCCTATCTATCATCTATCTATCTATCTATCTATCTATCTATCTATCTATCTATCTATCTATCTATCTATCTATCTATCTATCTATCTATTCTTACATCATCTAATTATGTTTCTAATTTTTAATTTCCAACCTATTTTGGGTTTATTTTAAGCCAGCCATATAGTCATTTTAAACAATAGCTCGGTAAACATTTAACCATTTGTCCGTTTACAAGTGTACAGTGATAACAGGAAAATTATTCAATGTTGCAAACAGAGTTTATTTCGGCTGTAGGCCTATAAGCTTTAACATAAAACAGTAGCCAGGCTATATTGTTCGAAATCAGAAATAAAATAGCTAAAATAAAGGACAGTATAAATGAAATCAGATTTAGGACTACATTACAAGACATGCTTGTAATGCATAAGAAAACATGCTTTTTTCCTCAGTCAAATGCCAGTGCGCCCTGTAGTTCCCCTGCCAATCCTGTAGGTGGCGATGATTGAGTTTCTTCCTGTACAGTCAGAGCACAGAAGAAGTATCGCATCTGTAGGAGAGTAATGTTTACTACAGTGTTTTAAATTAAATCCTTTAGAAGCCTTTAGTTATACGATTTTGTTGAAAAGCTGCGGTCTTAGTCTTGCAAATACATTCTATATCTAGACTGATCCGAGCGGCCACGATGAGAATTTATCATTCTTTACTCAATGCTACCAAGTTTAGGAGAGTGTTTGACTTTGGTGAGCGAGAGGTGGCGCATTGGTTCCCTGGACATATGGCTAAAGGTGCGTGACACATACGAAAAATCACCAAATCTGGCTATTTTTACAGTTCTTTAAGACATGGGCCTATTTAATTTATTTTAGAGAGATATGTATAATTGGAAGAAATTGAATCAATAGGCAAAATGTATATCTTTATTTATGATGTTTCGCACACCTTGACATCATATCATTCCTACAGAATTATGCTCGACGTTGTAACCTTCTCTTGTTAGGACTCAAGCAGATGAGAGACAGCCTAAGGAAGGTTGACTGCATTATAGAGATCCATGATGCTAGAATATCCTTTTATGACAAAGAACGTACATTTTTGACAAATTTAAACCTCAGTTAAACCCTCTTTAACTCGCTAACATACCATTTTCTGGAAGAAATCCCTCTTTTCAAGAAAGCCTTGATGTCCGGCCACATTTACTTGTATTGAACAAGATGGATCTGGCTGACACATCCAAAAATCAGGTCTCATGATCTTTTGCATGTCATTATTGCTTTGAAAATAAACTACATTAATACATGCAAGAACAGAAAGTGATTAAATTATGTGCTAATCAACACGTTTTTTAAATTCCACCAGAACATTATGAAGCAGCTTGAGAGAGAAGGTGTGAGGAATGTTTTATTCACAGACTGCTTAAGGCAGCGAGATGAAAACGTAAAAAAGGTGAGAGGTGCTAAACATTACATCAGATGTTTCTAAATTAAAGCTTGACTAGAGAATCTGACACTTTATCATTTTGAACATTCTGTCTTTCACTGTCTGATGTTCCAGATTGTTCCTCTCGTGACAGAGTTGATAGAAAGTGGGTCGCGTTTTCACAGAGAAGAGGTGGGTTTCAATTATTTCATTGGCTTACATTTTGCTGTAAAGTTTTCTGACTTTGTTATTCATCTATGTGTAGGACAGAAGTTACTGCCTGATGGTCATCGGTGTGCCAAATGTGGGAAAGTCATCGCTGATTAATGCTGTGAGAAGAACATATTTGAAAAAAGGTATTTATTTTATTTTGCTGTAAGAAACTCCAGTCAATTAATGTTAAAGTCAGCATGAAACTGAAGTTGCAATTGTCTTTGTTCCCTATTGTGACGTATATCTGATTAAAATGGCTTCTTGAACAAGAAAAAACTTGATTTTGTCCATTGGGAATTGATTGGATGGTTGTGGAATGCTATTGCTGTGAGTGATTGCTATGTCATGCGAGTGACAGGTTGTCCCGCCCTCATGAGATGTCATGCAGGAATGAGGGAAAGCTATTTTGATTATATATTACGAGAGCACATAAAAAAAAGGATAATGCTAGGATAAATAATTTATATTAAATACTGCAATATTTCATTAAAAAAGGAATAGTCACATTTGATTTAATGGTGTCTTTAACAAACGAACATAAGGCCTAGACATTATGTATTTTTTATTTGACTTCTCTCAGGGAAAGCCTCAAAAGTTGGAGGTGAACCAGGAATTACAAAAGCGGTCCTGACCAAAATTCAGGTTTACTGTATTAATTCATAATAAATAGGTGGATTCAATTGGGTTGATGTGTTCTCTCGTAGCGTTAAATTAAATTTTGTTTTACTAGGTATGTGACCGACCCATAATTCATTTACTGGACACCCCAGGAGTCCTGCCACCTAAAATAGAGAACATAGAGACTGGAATGAAGCTTGCTTTATGTGGTAAGTCCACACATCTTAGTGTATAGTAACTTTGTTGTTGTAATGCCGTGATTGTAAGGTAACAAAGGCGTTTTCTTTTCAAACAGGTACCATTTTGGACCATTTAGTTGGCGAGGATATCATTGCAGATTATCTTCTTTTTTCACTGAACAGACTGGAAAGATTTAGGTAGGTTCTGTGATAGGTAGGTTCTTTATAGCGGTTAACTCATCTGTTGTGTATTTTATGAAGCAGCATGTACAAGTAGAGCAATCATCAATAATGGTTGTGACAATTTTTTCTGTAGTTACGTTGAGAAGTACAATCTCGAAGAGCCTTGCGATGATATTCAACATGTGCTGAAGTGTATAGCAGTAAAGCTCGGCAAGACTAAGCGTGTGAAGGCCATCACTGGAGTTGGTGAGTTGATTCATTCAGGCCACTTTTATTTGAGTGAATTCACCCAATAAATCAACCTCACTTACACGTATTACACGTATAAATACTGAAGCATTCAGTTGTTCATGAGACATAACTTAACCTATATATTTAACAAATAACACATAAACTCTTTAGGTAACATCACTGTCCAAATGCCAGACTACAGTGCAGCAGCCTACAATTTCATCAGAGCATTCCGGAAAGGAGAACTTGGAAAAGTAATGCTTGACTAGTTGTGTCTTAAATGGCTGATTTGTACCTATTGCAGTGAAAGCTTGACTGTATGTACGTTGAAGACTGAACCACTTATTACTTTTAATGTTTTAATTAAAAGGTGGTGCACTGGGTATTTTGGACATGTCTTGTAGTTATCAGATCAAAGGTGCATTGAATGTAATATTTTTCATTACTGCGACTGAAGCGAAAATAAATTATTCAGTTTAATTTGAACAGCATTGGTTTTGTGTGCATAAGTTTGTATGTGACAAGCAAAGATTACAACCAAACGTCAATTGGCAACACAAAAATACTTATAACAATTAGATTGTCTACTTTCACAACATCAGCTGTCTTTCCATACTCAAGTCAATTTTATAAAATACTGTATTTGGCATGTAATTGCTTTGAGTTCTGAAATTATAATCTTTTAAATGTATCTAACTACTGGCAAACAGTGCTTGTGTTATGTTATATATATATATATATATATATATATATATATAAAACATCTTTAATTGCACTGCATTTTTAAACACTTTAACACTGCACTTAATACATACTGCATTATCAAAATGTCTACTAGAAATAGCATGACTAAGGTGGAAATTTAAAAACAGGAATGTTTTCACACCCGTAGCAATGGAAGTACAAGTACAGACATTTTCACATTCTAAACGTTACAGCATACCCCATCAATCTACACACAATTAGCTAAATGAGAATATAAATATTGGTAAAGGTTCATATAAAAAGGTGTAAATCTCAACAACAGTGGTGTTTCTCCAACAGTTCATCAGAACAACAGTTACACAGTATTTTTGCCATCCAGTACATACAGCATCGTTTAAGTAGTCTATAGTTGTATAGTTACTAATGCTCCTGTTGAAGCAAACTATGCAGTCTAACTTTTCAGATCCTATTCCTAAAATGTCTACTAAACTAAATAGAGGATTTGAATCTTTCTTTTGTTTTCACATACTCTGTTGTGCAACAGACACATTATTAAACTTAGGTGTTGCACAGTAACATACATAAGCAGCTTATTAAGCTGTGCCAATCTGTGTCTTAAACTGCCTCAAGGGGCAAAGTACATCACAAGGTGTATTGGTAGGAGCAGAGCAGAAAGTCTAGTGGTAGTGGAGTCGTGCACTATTGCGCTTGATGTCCTGGCGAGGTAAAGCTCCCAGTCTGTTCTGTTACTGTAGTAATCATCTCCATGCTCTGAGCTGTCATCCGGTCGGCGCTGAGCTGACGCGTACCATCCTCCGGCTCCCAGTGCCACCACAGCCCCGGCAGCTGCTGCCGCTGCCACCCGTACGGCGGGGGAGCCTCGGGTGCGGGACGTCCGGCCGCCTCGGGCGGTGCCCCGTGCTGAACCTCTGGCACCTCCTCTGCCACCTTTGGATATCACCTGATCGCAAAGGAATGCTGAAAGCAGGAGAAATATCCAGCAGGTGGCGGCAGCCCTGTTCATTCTGGATCACCCTGGGAATGGAAGAAAAACATGGAAATGATAACCTTTTAAAAAATGACCTATTCTAACAAATTTCCCCATTATTACAGTAGCCAGTAATTGTATTTGGACACTTTCCCCCAGTTTCACAGACAAGGCTTAAGCTAGTCCCAGACTAAAATGCATGTTTGAGCTGTCAAAGCAACTTGCACTGACATATCTTAAAATATGTCATTGCCATTGTTTTGTCTCAAGATGCACACCATAATTTTTTTTCTAAGGCATGTTTATAAAAGCTACTTAAAGGAACACAGGTCTAATCCTGGCTTAATATAAGCCTTGTCCATGAAACCGTCTTTTAAGGATATTTAAGTTGCACTTAAAATGCATGAATGCTATTGCATTTATTCAGTGATTCTCAAACAGAGGGCCTCAGCAAAGCTCCAATGACTTAAAAATGATTTTAAATTAGCCAAATCAACTAAGAGTCAATGACCTGGTTTCACAGACAGGGCTTAGATTAAGCCAGATAAGTAGGTCTTGTTCAATTAGGACATTTACGTGGCTTTTATAAATATGCCTTAAAAAGAAAAAACAATACTGGTGTGCAATTTAAGACAAAACAATAGCAGATTGATATATTTTAAAATATGCCAGTGCAAGTTGCTTTCAGTTAATACAGCCCAAACATGCATTTCAGTCTAGGACTATGTCTTAAGCCGGTGTCTGTGAAACTAGCCGAACAAGTCTTTGGGAGGGCCTTGGAGTCAAGAAGATTGAAAACCACTGCATTTGATACAATATTTAAATCCCCTAAAAGTATTTGGAGACTTTCTTGTTGTCAAACTTTGTGGAACAGGTGCATAGTTCATGTGATGAATTACACTTGCTAGGACATAAGTGAACTTGAGAGGAATGATGCAATGTGAAAAATGTTAGTAATTTTAACTGGGGGAAAGAATGTAAAACAACAACAACAACAAAAGCTACAGAAAAAACAAGAAACCACACTATAGTGTACCACACTATAACATCGCATGTAATTTTACTGTAAAATATTGTTTACTTATTAAACCTTTCATCACCAGAATTCGTATCTAACCAATCACATTTATTTTATATTTCATTTTTTAAATTATGTTATTATGTGCACAGGAGTTTTTTACATTTCATGTATTGCATTATTTTTGTCATATGTTTTATCCCGGTGGTGTTTTGCATGAGTAATACATATTGTCTTGTCACTGCATTTTTATGGTAAAGTTCTGGCTTCCACATCTGCCTTTTTTTTTTAAACCATATACATTTAACGAAAATTGAGTTAGTAAATATACAGAAAAACACAAGCTACTTAAGTGTCCAAATACGGTTAGGAACACTTTAACGGCAAAGTATGTAACTATTTAAAAAAGTTTGACATTTTGATATGCCTGTTCAGTTTAACTGAGTTAGTTTGCTTGCTGACTCCACATGTGAATAGACTGCTTTGATATAGGCCTAATATAAAGAAACACCAAGGGGAAAACACTGATGATGGTTAATGAGCTCATATTCTTAAATACATTAAGCTATCTTAGTTTTAATGTATTTGCCTTAAAATGTGGCATTTGCCGTCGTGTGGTTAAGGAAGTGATGAAATGGTGAGAAATCTGGCTATTCCCCAACTAGGTCACTAGATATTGATTAATTTACGGCTCACAATATCAGCAAGAGAGCTCAGAAGACTATATTATCCTGACCTTGTGTTATTCCGACTATACAGTAATGCAATTCATGACACCTAATACAATAGCATATATGAGGAGAAAAATACGATTTACACAGAGCGTTCGCCTGGTCACAAATTCAAAATGGTCACGATATAAATAATTTATTTAGTTTTTTAGAACACAATATAAGACCCAATATTGGAACTGACAGCCTCTATGAGAATATACGGATATGCCTGATAATATGACATTATGCATGCGACGTCAACTGATGTTCGTACAAACGCAAGGCGTTTCTGTGGAGTCTCGCGACGGTGTAGCCTAGTAGTATTGGTTAAATGGATGCTACACCTCATCTGCAACAACAACCCGTCATTATGCATATCCATTCATTTAAATCATTTTATCTTTGGCCAAATAGAGGCACTTACCTCCGCTTGTACCCGTGTCCACAGAATAGCCCACGATATCTCACTATCATGTGTGAGATCAAATCAAATGCACGCGTTATGTAAGGCAGCACTACTCGAAGTATATTGCTGCTGCTGCTGGAGATGATGAATTAAGACACTGCAGGTGTTGTGCTTGCTGCTCTACTAAAGAGTAGCCTCTGTGAAATGTCTAGAACAGCAGCTGGATATATTGCATGCATAAATGCATAATTTTGCAACTGTATTTTAAAATACAATTTATAAATGCTTGAAGACACACAATGTGGAAATCCCCTCGGACATTGGCACATTTATGAAATGTGGCAATAAATGATTAAATATTTATTAATGTATAGATATTTGTGTCATGACAATATTCTAGAATTGTCCATTATGTTGTACAGCCACACTATAGGCAGCTTTGAAAACAATAACATTAAATATAGGCTTATAAGATTTGTGCATCAATTAATATTTTATACTTTTTTTGATATTATTTTGTAAATGTTAATGTGTTTTTGCTTGCTTTAAATGTTCAATCAGTCTGCCTCTAAATGTATTGCTGATCATGAACACGGACGATGAGAGCACAAACATAGTAGAGTAAATGGATGGTACAGTCATCCTTTTTCATAATCACAGATATTGTCCATATTAGTGTACTAAACAAGACTCACTATAAAGAAACTATAAAATCATAATTAATATAAAGCTTACATGCATTTTGCTTACTTATGTGGTAACAATCAGTCAATGTGGTAACAACATTGAATATGGTTAGAATTACAGATGCTGAGGGTTTTCAATTAACTGCCATATTGGTTTTATTGTTACAGTAGAATACAATTCTAATAACTAAACAAATCGTAGGCCTACTCCACTTCCAAGTGCTAAACTGTGTTACTCAGAATACAGAATAACAAAGTACTTTGTTATTTTCCGTGCTTGTTATGCCATTCAGAGTTAAATCCAATGGTAATTTTCTAATTTAATGCAAAACTGATTACAAATTATATTATTAATATATATATATAAATTTTAATAGGCTATTATTATTCATTTTTAAAATACAGTCTTCATTTGAAAAGTGCTCCTCACTCCTACTCCATTCACACTCACTCCTACTCTGTTCGTAGGAGTGAGTGTGAATGTGTCAGGAAGGGCATCCGGCATAAACCTGTGCCAAATCGAATGTGTTTGTGAAGCGGACCCTGCAAATGCGCAGGAATAGCGCTAGGTAGATGGATGGATGGATGGATTCATTAAATTGATCTGTAAATACATTTGTAATGTTAAAAAAATAACAAAACATTCAAATAAATGCTACTCAGTTGAACTTTCTATTCATCAAAGAATCCTGAAAAAAAATATTAAGCACCATTTATAATAATATTGTCTCTTTATAACCAAATCAGGATCATGTGACACTGAAGTCTGGAGTTTTGGATGCTGAAAATTCAGCCTTGCCATCACAGGAATACATTTCATTTAAAAGAAATATAATAAAAAAAAATTAAAAAAAATGACTGTAGTTTGATCTAATAAATGGTGCCTCCAAAAAAAAAGAAGAGATTTAAAACATCTTTTTTTGACCTTCGGAACGGTATAGTGTATTGTATAGTATTTCACTTTTAAAAGCAGTTATATTGTTAAGTTAATAAACTCTGATACCCTCTATGTTACTGTCATGCTTTGACCAGCAGGTAGCGCCACAGTTACTGTATTATTTTACTTTCATCACAGTGATTCCACAGAATTAAACACCAAAAGGTTTTCATCAAATGGACACGGTTCCATATACTAATGCAAGACAGGAAGTTAGGTATAACTCAAAATCTTTATATTTTACTGATGGAAAACATAAACCAAAGAGCAGTTAACCATTACAAAATAAAGTTTTTAAATCTACTGCACAAACTACTACAGCAATTAAGTGAGGTGTTAAAAATTAAAGGAAGACATGATATTTATTTCTGAAATATATTACTTTTGCTTTAGTAATGTTGCTAAAAATGTCCTATTTTGAACCTGTTCTTTACTTGGCTGTCAAATCAGCATTTAAATTGTCTATTTGAGATCACAGTCAGTTTGGTTCTTTAGTCCACAGCACCAGTGGTGCGAGAACAGCATCCCGGGCGGCGCAGAGATCCCAATAACCCCTTTTTTCTCCTCTGGGTCGATCCTGAGCTGTGCTGGGATGTTGTCGTGTTCTGGCGCGAGAGCTTCGCCGCTATTCCCTTAGTCTCTTTGATCTGTACTTCCAGATGTTTCTGAATCGCAAGTCCGAGTTCCTCAGGGTCGACCGAGGCCCCGTACACCTCCCAAGTCATGCCCTCGGCATCCCATTTCACCTCCTTCACTGGAGACTTTTGACTCTTTGACACTGTTTTCCCACTCACATTCGTCTTCTCCTCAACCAGGCACACTTCCGGGAACACGTGCTGGGGATGTTCCTCAGAGTCCTGGCCCACTTGCACTCCTACATCTCTCAGTTCATTTTGTGAAGTCATGGTCTCTGCTTCCCTTGTGGTCTTTTCATCCACCCACTGTTGGCCGCCAACTGGACGCAACGGACCAGGCCAAGAGCAGTCCGGATTGCAGCAGCGGAGGAGTCGCTTACCATCCAAACATGTCTCGCTGACAGAGGAGATGAGCCGGGGAAGAGCGAGAAGGTTGCTTGCTGATACATGACCTTTGTAGTTCTCCTCCATTCCAACCAAGTGCGGAAGCACCTGCGCCGGGGCAGGAATGGGCTGCGGGTGGCAATACGCCGCAAATGTGTCTTCAATGGCTCCATGGTGGAAGTGCGAGTTACAACAAACAGCCTCTTTGAATTTGGGACAGGTGGATTCTGGAATGACTTCACAGATGTGAATGAAGCCATGTTTGGCTGGTTGAGTGGGGCTGCCCGACCCACTACTTCCTGCTCTTGTGGAAGTTGTCATCGTATTGCTCTGCTGAAGCGGCATGGCCTGTTTACACACTAAAGAAGGAAACGACTGCGCACAAACATCCTGGTCTCGTCCTTGGCAAAAAGCTCCTCCCGTTTCACAGTAGAGAGGAGAAGCTGTGGCCTCTTTGAAGATGTGCAAGCTGTCCGAGTGGCTTCTTTGTATTGACAACAGACTGTGCTCTTTTAGGTCTTTGTGAGGGGATAAGGCATGTTCCCTGTGAACTGTCTGTGAACATGCATGTTTATTCTGATGTTGGTCAATCAGGCTGCTGTCTTTGAGGTCTTTTGGGGAGTATGATGCTTCATTGGAGCTTTTCAGGAGTACATCTTCAGGCTTCACCACTGCTGAACTGCACTCAACTGTGACGACAGGGTCTGAGGTGATGAGGCTCCCTGGTGGGAATGACAGTCTACGCCCAGTCTCCGCCATTAGATGTCTGCTGGAAATGAATGAAGAAAAAAATGCCTTTAAAAACATGGGTTGTATTTAATAAGTAGATACTCTAATCAGATTTTTTTAAAGAAAGTGCTGTCAAACGATTAATCACGATTAATCACATGCAAAATAAATGTTTGTGTTTACATAATAGAAGCATGCCGTGTATAATTATTATGTATATATACATACAAACACATGCATGTATATATTTAATTAAAAATAAATTATATATATACAGTATATACATGTAAATATTTCTTAAGTGTGTGTGTATTCAAATATATATATATAATAATTATACACAGTATAAACACAAACTTTTATTTTGGATGTGATTAATCACGATTAATTGCTTGACAGCCCTAAAATTGAGAAAAAAATGTATACGGCAAAGATGCATTTAAATAATGTTACAAAAGATTTCAATTAAATTAACTTTCTGTTCTAATCTTTTAAAAAAATCCATAAAAAATGTAAAGCAGCACAACTGTTTTCAACATTGTTAATAATAAGATTTATAAGAATAATACGTTTTCTTGAGCACCGAATCAGCAGATTAAAATTATTTCTGAAGGATCATGTGACATTGAAAACTGGGTAATGATGCTTTAAATTTAGCTTTGCCATCATAGGAATAAATTACATTTATATATTATATAGAAAATATATGTTAAAATAGAAAGTTATTTATTTCACAATATTTCTGTTTTTACTGTATTTTTTATTAAATATATGAAGCCTCTCTGAGTTTGAGAGACTTTCAAATACATTAAATAATTGTAACAATCCCAAACATTTGAAAAGTATATATATATATATATATATATATATATATATATATATATATATATATATATATATATATATATATATATATATATATACAGTATATATATCAAGACATTACCTATTTGTCTTGTGTGAAGTCAGCCGTTTCTAAGGGTCTCAATCCCACAGTGATTGTTTTCTCACTCTACAGTCCCTATATGCATAAATAACAATATGTATGCTGTTGTTATAGAGATTATGAAGAACCAGGCAAAACAAGACCATTTGGTATACTTTTGGTACAGCTTTCTTAAAGTGGTCCAAATCCAGTTTTGTTCCCACTATTCCAGACTTTGATTTGGTTTTCAGTAATATATCTTGTTTGTGATGTATTGACAGAAGAAAAAATAACATCTATAGTCTAGCAACAAATTACCTGCATTAGACATCAGAAATAACATTAAAACATGCTTAGCATTTAGATTATAATTCTAAATGTTCAAAAGAAAATGTTTGTTTTACTTTAAGAGTTTTTCATAAATGATAAGTTCCGTCACACATGAAAAGAATGTGCTACTTAGGCACAGTGTGATGAAACAGCCTCGCATTATTAATTCATTCAAGGCCGGAGTGGATTTCCTTCCATTAAATCCAAAAATACCTGGCTGGCAAGGTGAGAACTCCATCCTGTGCATCTAACCCCATCCACACACATGCATCAAAAAAAAATGGCAGACAGTTTTTTCAAAAGAACTGCTTACCTCGTGCGCCGGTCACAGATGAAGCTCCCTTTTAATGTCTTCTCTGTCCCGTCTTTACCTATCCACTCTCTCTTCAATGGTCTCTGCGGTCATCCCAGACTCCCAAGAGTGCAGCGTCAGTCCAGGTCCTTATAAAGGCAGAATCCGTCGGCACAGATCTCTCCATCACACGTCACCCATTCTGGCCCTTGTCCTCTCCTTCAGCATCCCCACTCCGGCAGTGAAAAAGATGGAGGGAGCTTCGGGATTATACTCGTCTTTCATCTGATTACAAATCAGCCTCAGTCACATCTTCAAATCCCCAGGCAGGAGGGCGCGTATCTGTGTATGAGAGAGAGAGAGAGAGAGAGAGATGAAGGAGGAATGCATGTGCCTGTGTTTGTGTCGGTATATTGTGGGGAAAGACTATGTGTGTGATGTGGTGGAGGGCTAAAGGAGATTGGAGAATATGGAGATGAGAAGGTGGTTAAGCCACCGGCGTTGTTGTCACTTCATGCATCTGACAGAAAATAAAGGGGAAACACATGAATGAACGAGAAGGAAATCAATGGATGGACAGCCAAATGATCTCTCCCTCACTCCCTCCCCCTCGTCTTCAAATGCCCTCACTATCTCTTATGAACGAGCACAAACACACACACACACACACACACACACACACACACACACACACACACACACACACACACACACACACACACATGTTGTGTTTCCATGTTTTGTGGGGACATTCCATAGGCGTAATGCATTTTATACTGTACAAACCGTATTTTCTATCCCCCTACACTGCCCCTGCCCCTAAACCTACCCATCACAGGAGACATTCTGCATTTTTACTTTTTCAAAAAACATCACTTAGTGTGATTTATAAGATGTTTTCCTCATGGGGACCAAAAAATGTCCCCACAAGGACAAAAATTTGGATATTGCCATCTTTGTGGGGACATTTTGTCCCCATACCGTAGGGATTACCAGTCCACACACACACACACACACACACACACACACACACACACACACACACACACACACACACACACACACACACACACACACACACACACCTCTTTCTTTATGAAGAAGTGCCACTCCCTCTCTAGGTCTCTGTGGCTTAACCATCATTCTCCCCCTGTTGCTATGGAAACAACATTTCTCAATGGGGCTAAGATGAATCTTCTTTTATTCATAATACTGTAATATTACACATTGTCTCTCTTTCTTTATGTACACAACCTATTATGGGATCATCAAAATGAAGAGTAATTAAAGGAACACTGGTGCCTCTGAGAGACATTTGTGGGAAAACAGTTCATTCAACAGTTCATTCACCAGTTTATTACTTGTTTTCTGGGTGCTTGAGGCAACAGAGGAAACATTTAGAGACATTTTTAGACCTTTAAACCTTTGAACTTTTAAAATTTCTATGAAATTATATAAAATGTCACTGTCCAATAAATGACAATGCAACAGTGTAGATTTGAATTATGGTGGCCATCTATCTATCTATCTATCTATCTATCTATCTATCTATCTATCTATCTATCTATCTATCTATCTATCTATCTATCTATCTATCTATCTATCTATCTATCTATCTATCTATCTATCTATCTATCTAGCAGATGGAGAGATGCCTCAAGACTCAACATCTGGAGAGGAGATTAAATACAGAAACAGACGAAGAGAGAGAAAAAAAGCCACAAAGCATGCCGACAACAATCATCAGTCTTGAATAAGGATTGATGCTTTCTTTTGTCAGTGTGTTAAAGATGGATGTGGCCACTACTGATGTGGCCATTTTTCAAAGTGAAATTGGGCTTTGCTTGTGCTGCTGACACCATTTTGAGGGTTTACTGACGGGTTATAGAACAGCATCACAATTTTGCAAAATAGGTGACCTGACCTTATTTACAGCAAGTTTCAAATTCTGCTCTATAAAACGTAGAAGGAAAACTGCTACAGTGAGTGCATTCTGAGCTGCATTGTTGATAAGAAAACACTGCTGTCAGAGCAATGGGGGCAGCGGACAAGAACAAGGTTAAGCAGCTGTTTCTATAAACAAAGCAACTGCTGACACCCATTCAGTGACTCAGTGTGAGGGGACACTTTTTACTATATATTTTTCTGCAAAATCATTGTATTATTGTAATGTGTAATGAGAAATTTTAGTTTAATCACTGAAACACAATGGTATGATCACAATCCAAGATACATGTTTGCTACAGTAAATTATATCAGTCTGTAATCTATACTATAAGATATACTGTAGTTGACCTTTATAAGGGTGAGTTAAAACAATGTGGCAGTATCTACAATGGTAATCTGTTAACAGTATCACAATGTCATAATGTAATGTAAAATGCTAATCTAATCTAAACACACACATTGTAGTCATCATCTAAAATAAATCACTTATGTAAAAATAATTAATTACATTTGTTAATCTATATTAGAAATTGCAAACAAGATCTATAGAAACTAAGTCTATAAAATCAATATCTATGGGTGTACAAAATGATTAATTGATTAACCATGAAGTTCAGTTGGATTAAATAATAGACAAATGTATTAAAATGAAGAGAAGCAAATCAAGAGTTTGTAAAGCAGTTACTGTAAATGAGACATTTACAGTAAGCAGTAGGCATTTACATTAAGCAGTTACATTAAGCAGTTACTGTAAAGATGAAATACTTATTTATAGTGAAAAGTATATTTTGTGATTTTGTGTATTGTATTAACACAATTAAAATGAAATGTTCAGGCCTACTAAGAGTTTTGAAAATTTACCAATTGCGTGCAAAACTTACACCAAAGCAATTAAAAAAATTAAAAAAAACACTGCAGTGAGTACCATAACAAAATGGTTTCAGATTTATCTGAAAAATACATAAGAAGGAAGAAGGGAGCTGATGTACACACATATATATTTTTAAGCACATATTATGTATAAATTTAGTGCACAAAAATTGTAGTGTGTGGTAACAAAAATCTAGCAGGAGTAAACACAATAAAACCCACTTCATCCATAATTTGCACAATAAAATGGCCTATCCCATCATTTTAATTTTCCATATGTGATCTTTGTACTTAAGGGCACCTTTTAGCCTTACAGAGAGTGTGGAGAAGATATTTGGAAGAATGTTTAAAACCAAGCAGATCTCGGCAGCCATTGACTACCATTTTCCCCCCACTATGGTAGTCAATGGCTGCCGAGATCTGCTTGGTTACAAACATTCTTCCAAATCCTCCTTTGTGTTCATCCTTTGTGTTCAGCCGAACAAAGACATTTATACAGGTTTGGAGCAACTTGAGGGTGAGTAAATGATGACAGAATTTTCATTTTTGGGTGAATGCTAAATCATATATCTGCTGGAAGTGAATGGGGAAAAGTGTCTTTAATGTAAAGCCTTGAAAACTAAATGGGTTGGTTTAACTGAGTTTTTAAGAAACTAATATTTGTATTCAGCAAAGGTGCATAAACTGGTAAAAAGTAACAGTAAAGACATTTATAGTGTTAGTCAACATTTCTATTTTAAATAAATGCTGTTCTTTTGAACCTTGAAATCTAATATCACAGTTTCCACAAGTAAATAAATGCAGCATTGGTAAGCAATTTATTAAAAGAAAGAATTATGGCAATTAAATGCTTTCTTAATTCTGGCATAAAGTTTCTACATAATCAGAAACACTTCAATACTCAATCACATTTATATTGAATCTATTATATTCAGACTGGAGCTCAACATAATTATATTAACTAAAGCAGCCCCGGTGGTAAAACAGTTCAAAATGATACACATTGTCACTATTTTCCTTTTGGTGAATAATCATTTACACCGACCATGATCATTTTCTACTGACCTTGCAAAGGTAAGTTCAGTCCTTTGGAGGTCCTTTGGTGGTCCTATCCTTGTGCCTTTCTCAGGTTTCGTTTAATGGGACTCTGAACTTTCTCTTATGAAAGAAAGTCCTTCAGCTGTTCCAAAGGGCACAACTGTTCCATGTCTCTTCCCCTGAAGCATTTTTTTCCTGTCCAGTGTTGACACGACTACCTGAACTCCAGCCACGCCCACACCGGCGTGTTTACATTCTCCCCTTCAGGAGTTCTTCAGATGTCAGAACCGACCTTTAGTCAATCTATTCAGTGCTGCCGCTCCCTACATATTCAGTTTCAGAAACATTATAGTTTTTTTTTTTACAATTGCTAGGACAAATTTCACAATACTAATGTCACTATTTCAATACTCTTCACACAGTTCTCCTTACCAACTCTCAACCTGGCACAGCAGTTCATTTCACATCAAAATGTACTAAAACACTTCATACATCAAATCAAGCCATTCTTCCATAACACTAGCAAAACCTAGCGTCATTCAACATTTCAAAAAAGTGTACAAAGCATTATACGTTTTCAAAAAAAGTCTTTACAAAACAAGAATGTCAGCTCTCTTATTGTTTAGAATAGACTGCAGCATATGTCACAGGGTTATGTTAAGGTCTGTAAGTTAATTTGTGTTTTAGGGTGTTTTAGTTTGGTTTTCTTTGTTTCTGCTTTGCCTGTGTTAGTTCTATGTTGATCCCTGTGTATATACAAGCCCTTAGATTCCTAAGTTGTCCCCTTTAGTATAGATGGTAATGAATTTGAAAGACTAACATCTGTAGGTTTTCAGCTTTTGATAGCATTACATTTTTTTGTGCCAGAATCTCAGTATGGTTTCCTATCTTATCTAGTTTAAAGGGTTAGTTCACCCAGAAATTCTGTCATAAATTACTCCAGAACACCACGACGCATGCGTTTCGTGTTGACGTGAGAGCTGAAATTGTTGCGTGAATTATGTTTTTTTGCGCAAACAAAGCACTCGCGTCACTTCATAAAATTGAGGTTAAACCACTGGAGTCACATGGATTAGTCTAAAGGTGCACTGTTTACATTTTAGCAGAATCTAGCAG
Organism: Gobiocypris rarus; assembly: GCA_023029165.1. NCBI lineage: Eukaryota > Metazoa > Chordata > Actinopteri > Cypriniformes > Gobionidae > Gobiocypris > Gobiocypris rarus. Next base: position 26,765,679 of record CM040927.1, on the reverse strand, counting down.
TGAGCTTGTGAATTGCAACCCCCCACCGCTCACTCCTTCGCTTCGAAGCGCTGAGAAGCTAGTGGCCGGCACAGAACAAAGATGTCGTCCTCTGAGACAGCAAGAGAGTAGCTAGCACTCCGTAGAGCAGTTTATCTGTTTAGGGCTACTGTAGAAACATGGTGGTGAAAAATTGTGACTTCACTGTAAGGGGACCGGCGGTGTATGTGACAGAAATGGCTCATTCTAAGGTAATAAAATTACCTTGAATGTGGTAGTTAGGATCTCTATGGAGAGACAGAAACCTGTCGGTTTCATTAAAAATATTTTAATTTGTGTTCTGACGATGAGCTAAGGATGTGGAAAGGGTGAGTAATTAATGATATAATTTTTATTTTGGGTAAACTAACCCTTTAACAGTTTATGTAAACATATGCAAATTGGCCTGTAGCTACATAGAGTTTTGGCGGTGGTTGTGTTTTAGTGAGAAAATAATTCATGCCATTTGAAAGAAGTAGCAATTAATTTTGTGCCAAAGCAGCAAGCATCGATAAGTTAAAGACACATGATGATTCTGACATTATAATCTTTGTAGCATCCTTTAAAAGGAGCAAGGGTGTGTTCATTCAAACCTGTTCTGTGGTTTTGGGTGTTTGTGTAGCTGTAGTCATTTAGATATAGCCATGCCAGATTACAACTGCAACATGAACGTCACAGATGCAGTTCTCTGATGAATCTTGGTACAAGGAGAGAAAAACCAGGCAAGCAGCCTTCCTTCAATGAATATAAATCAGCTTGCCTGTCCATCTCAGATGGTGGTAGATACCTCATTATTTGAGTACTTGAATTACCAGGTAATTTGTGTTAAGCAGTACCCAGTACTGGATATCTACATTTTAAAACAGGAATATTCCTGCGTTGCAATTTAAAGTATAAAGGGTTTATGCAGAAATATCAGATATCCTTCTTCAGCAATTGTGAGTTCAAATATATTATGTGTATGATGGGTACATTAAAAATGTAGTTCATAACAGGAAAGTCTCACCTGTGATTTCCTACTAGGTGAGGTTATTTATTGCGCTATTGCTGTGATGTAGGAGGTGGAGGTCCACTCAGTGGGTGATGGAGGAACACACTGATTAGGATCGGCTGGATGCTGTGGCTTGTGTAATGTGGACAGATGAGAGTGGATGAACTCTGGGCATGTGGCCTATCTGGGCATGTGGCCGATTGTACCAATCTCCTGTAGAGACTACCCATATGTTTCACTCGGCACAGCTCCTGCAAAAACATGCCCACCGTTTGTTTAATGCAAACATGTATACAAAACCTCAAAGATAGTGGTTCCCTCAGCCGTCATAATCATTTGTCACATGAATCAACAGCCTGACCTTAACAGGTTTAGAGTAAACTGTCAGAATGTTCGTTACACAGATAATATCAAACAGAGCTTTAACAAAGGCAACCCCCAAAAAAAAACCCACAACAGCACTGTAATTGATACTCTGACTTATTAAACAATTTTTTTTTTTTATATATTAGGATACAATGAAAGACAAATAATCAGTAGGGGAGAGTGGGGCAAATGCTTTTTGACTGCCTCGGTTTGTGTAAATCCACTTAGGGTCAAGAGTATTTTTCCCCCCACATTAATTTCACACGTCTAGTACAATTATATGGTTTTGTTGTAGTGAAATGTGACAACATGCCCCATAGGTGGGGTACACTGTAACATGTGAGGAGCACATGGTAACAAGATTATATGAAAGCTTAAAATGTTACCTGATATAATCAAAAAAATATCCACGACAAACTAACATATTTTGTCAATAAAATACAATTATTATCTTTTACAAATAAAATAATGGCATTTTTAATCATTAAAAATAAACAAATTTTTGAATTTGACAACAAACACGCTGCAAAACACAATATACATCATAGTTCAAAACATAATAATAATTAATAACTTTTGAACATTGACTCTCAGTCATTATTCACTTTTTTCTCGTGGTTTTTCAATAGAATGTAGTTCTAATAGGGCCTCATTGTACGCAGTTACAACGCACCCCACCTATACAACTGGGATTAAACCCGGCTCATGTCTTCTGCTGATCAGCATTAAAGAACTATCTTTAAATAACAGTAAAATGTAACATATTTTAAATAACAGAGATGAAAAATTAACTTAGGTAAGAAATGTACTTTTGCTATGGTTTAATAAATCTTCCAAAGTATTTTTTATTAAATTTTTCTCGAAATATTATTGACATGACAACTAGTAAATACACTAAGTTTCGTCATCCTGGCATGTGTAGAAAGTTTTAAACCATCATGTGTTACAACTAACCCACGTTAGGTTGTGCCCCACTCATCGTAAAGGGCATAAAATCAAATTAGATAGCAAATAGATACTTACTGAACTGGTTTCTCACCTTTCCTTTATCAAGATAAGGTTCGCTCCCTAAGACCGTTGCAAAGAGCTGTGCTGACAGTGACAAACAAGCATTAATACATCATACGCCCTGAAACCTACCATGAACGAATGGCTTCTAGTCAAAGTAGTGTTTCAATTGTCTCCATCTAGTGGTCAGTGTTCATAAGTGGTTTACTAAAAAGACGGTGACAAAAATGGAGAATGATATAATTTTTATTTGTAAACTTTCTACATCATCCATGTATAACTAATAATCTATTATGTGTTATTTCAAATAGTCATGTAATTATAAGACAATAGTATTCTGTTATAAAGTGTGCTAGTGTAGCTATATTTGCATTTTGCGCCATTAATAACAATTAAAAGAATTCTCTTCAAGAATGTTCATCAAGGCTGAATTTATGTGATTAAAAAATACTGTAATAAAAGCGATCCTGTGAAAAATTTGATTATATGATTATAATTTGAAATAAATGTTTTCTATTTTAAGATATTTTAAATTGTAATATTTGTTTTCCTGTGAGTAGAAAGCTCAATTTCAGCAGCCATTACTCCAGTCTTCAGTGTCACATGATCCTGTAGTAATCATTATAATATGCTGCTGGCTTTACAGTCTCTTTTGTACATCCTTACTGAATAAAAGTATAAGTGAATTAAAAGAACCCCAAACTTGTGTGTGTGTGTGTGTGTGTGTGTGTATAGACACATATACATGGTTGATTCCTTTCTAAAGATTATATAAGAAAACAGGCAATCTCTGCTGTATTTTCACTTTATTGCCAGAAACAAGCTGTTCTGGTAAACCGTACACTTTACACACAAAAATAGTCTATTTAAAAATGTAATCAACACCCATTAGCGCAGCATCTATGAAGGACGGATGGATATTGTGCTATTTATCAAGCTGTGAAAAGCCTGGTGATCTTCAGCGCTGCATGAAGCCTTCTAATTGGCCACTTCCCAGCAACCTCACACATTCAGCTTGTTAAGTCTGAAAAGTCTGATGTTGCCCCCAGGCCATTTGTCTCTGGGAAAAATACAGGCCACACACTCAGAGACAGTCTCCTCTGACACAGTAGTCACTAAAATGTTTCTTTTTTTGTCAATTGTCTGAAGTCTGACCTTGACCTTGACCGAAATTGAGCGAGTTTTTAAGACATGGATACAAAGATGCAAACACAACAACAGCATTTACACAACACTGCTAGAGGTATCAGTGACGATTGTTTTTTTATTTAGACTTAGGAAGCTCAAGAACTGTTCTTGATATGTTTCTGGCTATTGCTTTCACGATATGAAGATTCAGGTTTGTGCTCATGGCTAGCTAGGAATAAATGATCAACATGATCAAAGAATCTGAATTAAAAAGCCCTACACAAGAAAACTAAAGTAGTAAGGCCAGCTATGATATGAAAATAAATGTTACAACCATACAATTTCTAACAATTTTTTTTTTCATTCCACATTTTATAACTTTAAGATGAAATATCAATCAGCAGTTAACATACTCTGATAAAAGAAACCATAAGACAAGTATAACACTCCTCATGTTAACAGCAGTGTGGTACATTGGTATGCAACATAAAATTAAATGTTCGTTATGAATTCATTTCCATGGACAGACAAGCAAGCTCATAGATAGATACAGCTGCTTTGCTAGATCTATCGCTCATACAATGGAAGTCCATGGAGAATATAATTGCAGATATTTACCAAGTTGTTTTCCACTGAACACCCCTCATGAATTTACAGAGTTGTTTCTGTTTCTTTCTTAGGAGAGCAGCAGGCTCATTACTGATGTCTGATGGATAGTCTGTCTCCCAAGTTTCCCTGTCCCTGAGATAGCTGACAACAAATGACATCTATCATGGACAAACTGACTTCTTCCTACTTTAGATGATGAAATCACACCACCTTTCTCTGAAGTGGTTGGGGTAAATTTATATTGCTTTGATCTGACTATATGCCAAGCTAGATGGAGAAGCTTTTTTATTTTACTGTCCTTATGGGGATGAACTGTCTGAAAATATCCCCACAAGGATGACTATGCAAGATGTGCCAGTCTAGGCAGTTTCAGAAAGAACAGCCATCACTGTGTCGGCCTGCTTAGCCAGCTTTGTGCTGGTGTGAGTGGACAGTTTGGACAGGGTATCCCTCAGGTTTAGAGATGTTATCTGCTCCCTTAACATGCCTGTAAGAGAGAAAGAGAAGGCGAATGATGAGAAGAGGTAAATAGGAAGATATAGTTTAGGGATTTCTAAATTGTATATGCCTGTTGTTATGCCAATGAAACCATCAGTTAGGTATACACACATAAGTAATGAGCGATACGGTATCTTGAAAGGACCATACTATAGACAGTATATGTAAAAGACAAGGAGAAAATATTCCCTTCGCCATCTCAGGTCTTTTGGAGTGAGAAATTTTGTTTTCGATTATGGTATTATAGTATTATTATTATTACAGTTTGTGATTATATGTCTTATAGTAGTGTAATTCTGTATAGTATGAGCCTGTCTATTAGTTGTTGAATCAATACAAAATTTGCTCTATAATTGCATGTCAGCCTCTTGAAAAAGTATATGAATTATTCTATTATAATAACCCTTAACCCTCTGGTCCTCTTCATTTAAGGGTCACACTTCGTTTCTTCGCGGTCAAACATAATTGTCAATGAGGATAGTACACTGTATCTATCTGTCTAATCAATTTTCACATCTTGTTAATTTTACGGTACTGACTTGAATTGGCTAGGCTGCAGATGAGGCCTAAAGCACTGAATTTGACCTCCACGGCTACAACAGGGTCATCTAGCATCTTCTGCAATGTGGGAAGGAGATCTGCATCCAGAAAAGGTTCTTGGACCGCCTCTGCACAGAAGAGAAAGTGGCATACATACAACAAGATTAGAGGACACCACATAATTCAAAGGTTTCAGTGACCAACCTACAAGCAAAAAGGCCAATTCACACTGCACAGAAAGACGCTGACCAACATGGACAATCGCCTGATTACAGTACATCACTTCTCAGACATCTCACGACCCGACAAACAGTGATTCAACATGTTCAAATGGCAAAACAAGAGGAAACCAAAGCCAACAGACACCAACAGGGGTAACGCACTGATCAGTGTCTGATGCCGTCTGTTGGTGCAGTGTGAATTGGCCTCAAGTCCTGTTCACACGTTTATAACTATTTTAAAAATCATTCTAAATTGAAAAGAATAGCAGACCCCAAACCACAACTGTTACGATATCACTTGAGTAAAACTGTCAAAATAAAATGTGTGACATTTCTCGTTTTGAATCTGTTAATCATTCATGCACCGTTTTATTGATAAATAATTGTCAATAATTGACACACAGGCTGCATATAATGTATAATTTCCAACTATATTCTAGGTGAAAAACTGACCAAGAAAAGAGTAGTATGTCCAAATATATTTAAAAAATATGAATAAAACAGTAGGTAAAAAGTACTTAAATTACATACTACTTTCAACAAGATTCTGAAGCACACATTCAATGGACACTGTACACTCCCATGAGGCCACATGAGAACATTTGTGAATTGCAACGAAACTGGCACTGTAGGTCACATGATAGTGACTACATGACAAATGTAGTACGTCCGGATTATATTACATACTACACATTTACTTATTCTTACAATTACTAATTCAAAAGAAGTACTTACTCAGGGAGTGTGCAATTTCATATGCAGCCACAGTAGTGATATTTCTGTCCAGAATAAATAAGAGGTTTTGAACGAATCAGGTCAATGAATGGTTCAATGACTCACTGTGACAGTCACTTGCCATCACCTACTGGCGCAACAATGAATCCTGCAGAAAAAATCACTGAAAAAACCTCACCGCTAACACAGGCTGACAGACTGAAACGCACACACAGAGGAGCGAAGTGTTATAAATAGCAAAAAGTCCCACTGTTAGACTACAAATCAGCACTTTTGGAATGAAGTTCTGCAAGATCAGAATCAAGCACTGTAACTAACTGTTGTTTAACAACTCCTAGGTTCTATGTTCTATTAAAACTGTTTACATAAGTTTACATCCATAAGGTACATCCAAATTTGTGTACTATTCTATACCATGTTTTGTGTAAATAGTCACGAAACCATCGCGTGAACTCATTTAATCCCATTATGCACCTCAATAACGTGCACACTCAACGGATAGCCGCTATAGGATACATGCACAGTGAGCGCCGCTCCAAATTAATTCCTGTCTTGCCTAAAAATGTCCACAGTACTTCAGGAGCACTAGTTTTCGTTGACTCCTTTGAGTGGACTACATTAGTGAGTAATGTAGAATAGTGAATGTGGATATAGGGGCAATTTCAAAAACAGTAGAATTCTGGTATGTTGGACACTTCATGCACTCAACTGTCGCAGCTTTCCTTTTGTAGTGGAGGGTGAGGGGAATAGTGCATAGTATACGTGTATAGTATGTAATTTAGGACACAACCATAGTCTTACCAATGTCTATTGCAGAGGCAATGGCCAAAGCAACTAAAGCCTCATTCTGCATGATGACGTGCTCACTGGTTGCCATTGAGATGAGATGTTGGACTCCATCTGCTTTAATGACAGTTTGGATGACTTCCTTTAAAGACAAGAAAGGGTGATATTTTAGATAAACAGCCACAATTACTACAGTTACACATACTGTGTGTGTGTCTAAAACTCACAGGGTTTCGGCTGTGTCTTATGAGAGCTGCTAAAAGGCGATTGGCCTCGCCTCTGACACCAGCGTGATCTTTAGCCTCGCACCACTCCATGACTCGTGTTAACAGAGCTTCATCCTTCCCTAAAACCGAAGCCGCTTCCTCTACGCGAGGGGGGAGTACAGTAGAAACGAAGACAGAAAACATACATTGATACATTTAATGTGATTTACAAATTAAAAATAAATACTGTGGCAGCACTTTAAGGTTTGTTTACCTCTGTATTCAGGTCACTTTTGTCAAGCGTAAAAAATCACTGGAGTGCAGACAGTAATTAAGTGTCAAAGCCCTTGCAGGCCTATTGTCTGCATATTGCGGTGTCTAAGGGCTCTCTCTAAAATAACACACTTTACTGAAGGGCTGGAAATTACAGCCTCCATGTTCCCTACATTTGAACAACAGTTTAAAGTTGTGAGGAGAAATGTTCATTTATCAGCCATTATAGTCATTTGGCAGGTAATTGTATAGTTTAACAAAGCTTTTGTCTAAAAATTACAACCTGTCTGTTGTCATGTCCTCCTCTTCAACGGCCAAATAAATGTACTTTTTTTTTACTACCACTAGGACTGTCACACTTATTCAGTCTTTAGATTGTATGCATTTAAGTGTCATTTTTCAATATATATATTACATATTACAATATATATATTGCAATATACATGCACTCCCTGGGAATCCTACCCATGACCTTCTTTAATAAAGTTCTCAAAAAATTAGCACAAAAACATTATTTGTACATTGTTTGTGGAACGATTTTTTTGTTATATATATATATATATATATATATATATATATATATATATATATATATATATATATATATATATATATATATATATATACATACAAGGAGTGCAGAATTATTAGGCAAGTTGTATTTTTGAGGATTAATTTTATTATTGAACAACAACCATGTTCTCAATGAACACAAAAAACTCATTAATATCAAAGCTGAATATTTTTGTAGTTTATTAGGAAGTAGTTTTTAGTTTTAGCTATTTTAGGGGGATATCTGTGTGTGCAGGTGACTATTACTGTGCATAATTATTAGGCAACTTAACAAAAAACTAATTTATACCCATTTCAATCATTTATTTTTACCAGTGAAACCAATATAACATCTCAACATTCACAAATATACATTTCTGACATTCAAAACCAAACAAAAACAAATCAGTGACCAATATAGCCACCTTTCTTTGCAAGGACACTCAAAAGCCTGCCATCCATGGATTCTGTCCGTGTTTTGATCTGTTCACCATCAACATTGCGCAGCAACCACAGCCTCCCAGACACTGTTCAGAGAGGTGTACTGTTTTCCCTCCTTGTAAATCGCACATTTGATGATGGACCACAGGTTCTCAATGGGGTTCAGATCAGGTGAACAAGGAGGCCATATCATTAGATTTTCTTCTTTATACCCTTTCTTGCCAGCCACGCTGCGGAGTACTTGGACGCGTGTGATGGAGCATTGTCCTGCATAAAAATCATGTTTTTCTTGAAGGATGCAGACTTCTTCCTGTACCACTGCTTGAAGAAGGTGTCTTCCAGAAACTGGCAGTAGGACTGGGAGTTGAGCTTGACTCCATCCTCAACCCGAAAAGGCCCCACAAGCTCATCTTTGATGATACCAGCCCAAACCAGTACTCCACCTCCACCTTGCTGGCGTCTGAGTCGGACTGGAGCTCTCTGCCCTTTACCAATCCAGCCACGGGCCCATCCATCTGGCCCATCAAGACTCACTCTCATTTCATCAGTCCATAAAACCAGAAAATCTGTCTTGAGATATTTCTTGGCCCAGTCTTGACGTGTCAGCTTGTGTGTCTTGTTCAGTGGTGGTCGACTTTCTGCCTTTCTTACCTTGGCCATGTCTCTGAGTATTGCACACCTTGTGCTTTTGGACACTCCAGTGATGTTGCAGCTCTGAAATATGGCCTGCTGGTGGCAAGTGGCATCTTGGCAGCTGCACGCTTGACTTTTCTCAGTTCACGGGCAGTTATTTTGCGCCTTGGTTTTTCCACACGCTTCTTGCGACCCTGTTGACTATTTTGAATGAAACGCTTGATTGTTCGATGATCACGCTTCAGAAGCTTGGCTATTTTAAGACTGCTGCATCCCTCTGCAATATATCTCACTATTTTTGACTTTTCTGAGCCTGTCAAGTCCTTCTTTTGACCCATTTTGCCAAAGGAAAGGAAGTTGCCTAATAATTATGCACACCTGATATATGCCTAATATCACCTAATATGCTTAATTGGTAGTAGGCTTTCCAGCCTATACAGCTTGGAGTAAGACAACATGCATAACGAGGATGATTTGGTCAAAATACTCATTTGCCTAATAATTCTGCACTCCTGTATATATATATATATATATATATATATATATATATAAACATTATAAAAAAATACATTAAAACCAGTATTTTTGTGAAAGGTTCGATTTTTTTTTTGCTGATGAGCTTCGAAATATTTAGAAGTATTATATTTTTGCTAATTTATGTGGCTTTATTGCAAAAATAAATTAAAATACCAAGTCAAATTGTATTCAGACTCTATGAGGGTTAAAAAACTTTATGTTTTGAACGTTCAGAGAACATTTAAGCCTTGTTTATACTCGACGTGTCTGTGCGAGGGTGTGCGCGGGAAAAAAATGACATCAACGTGGAGTGGGTATTTGTGCGCAAGACCCCATTTCGCTTGCCGGTGTGCACGTCAAATTTTGTAACTTTGCTCATGGCTCCGCGTCCGAAGAGTCACAGACAAGCATGACATCTCATCACACCAGCACCCAGTTTGCGTGTCTAAATCAGTTGCTTATATTTACAAAATGAGCCAACAATAGCAGAAATAAGCCATTTTAATGAAAATAAAGAGCCATATGTTTAGTAAAAACGTTTTACGAAACTAATTGAAAATGTTTAGAGGAATTAGAAAATGTGTACGAGATCGTTCATTTAGTTGTATACATGTTCTCCCATCCATATATTCTGTTCTGTAATGCTGTAATTCTGTAATGCTGGGTTTTCTGAGTTTAACACAAGCGGCTGTGGCAAGCTCCCCCAGTTTCTCTTGATACAGATGTGACAAACTGCAATTCATCGACTGGCCGCTAGAGACAGGCTCCAGAAGGGAGCAGAATCTCATTGAGCTCTATGTTAAAATGCCCAACTTTACTACAGAAAAAAAAAACAATGTTTACAGCCTGGTAAAAACTGTTGTGTTGGTCTATACGGCTAATTTTGCCCTTTATGACAACTGTGAGGGGGTCAATCTTTTTATAACTCATTTGTTTACAATATATAAAGGCTTAAAGTTTTGCATAATTAAGGGTGTGATCACTTTGAGTGACTGCTGTCTGACACTTTTGTCTGCTGTCTGTTAGTCATCCCGTCACCTCAGCTCCAGCCACGCCCCGCCTCTTTGCCCATTTTCTGTTATCCGGGAGTGAATTTGAGGCTTCAAAACTGCTCTTCAGAACCCTATGCGTGACGTCACGGACATTATGTGCATTTTTTATTTCATTTTTTAGAGTCTATGGTTTTACACAATTCTTTCGTAGTGTGGTTTTGGTAAAGTTTACTTCTTCTCACCGCTGTTTCCTGATGGTTTATAGAACAATTACTCCGAGTAGTCCTCTGTCGTTTCAAAGAATAGGACAAGGGCGAGTGCGTCGAGTATAAACACCTTCCCAAAGGGACAAGGCGTGTGCGCAGTCAGCAGAGGCTCGTGCTGCGGAGCCAGACGAAAGTATAAACAAGGCTTTAGAGATAACCTTTTCATAACTAAATTGCAATATTAGGAAAACATTTTAGAACATATTTTTGTTAGCTGGGACCATACACAGTTTTTTTAAGTACAGGAATGTTTAACCAACAATTGTTAGATAAACTACAAACAAATCTGTGACCCAAAAATTCACATATATGCAGATTTCTTGACTCGTTACCTTGGCCGTCCACCATCATGCGCAAAGTGCCCAGCAGTTTGAACTGGACTGGGGGCATGTCAGAGCGCAGAAGGGTCCTGATCCTTTCCGTGACTCCATCCTCCAACATACGCACCTTATTGGAGGCTACATCAAGGAAATAGAGAGAGCAAGCTGGTCATGGCAAGACATACTTCCCAGGTTGATTAATCACAGTGCATTATGCCAATTGTTTTGTATTAAAAGTTTCTAAAATCTTATGTTTAAATATGCAAATATGGAATTATCAATTTAAATATGCACTCATTTGCATACATTTACAGAACAATAGTCTGAGCATTAGATAAAGCCAGGTTCGAAATTGTTTCATTTGTTTCACAAATATTATATAAATCATGCAAATGATATATGCACATAATAACCATAATAACCTGGAAGGTTTTATTTCTTGAGATCAATGTCTCTCAACTAAATGATTCTCAACTTCTGTGTTTACAGAAGGCAGCTTAATTATATTGAACTATATGGAAAAAACATAACCAAATAACCTGGAATGGCGAGATTTCTAAGTGCACTGAGGCCAGCGTGCTGGACAGATACATCTCCCTCTGCTACATGTTGCTCCAACAGGTCCAGAATATGAGGAACAACTCCTAATTCCAACATCTTCACACAGTTGCTATCTAAGAGCAAACAAGAGGGGACACTATTCTTATAAATCGGATTTACTTGTGAAAGTTGGAGGGATTCAGACAAAATATTCACTAAAAAAACACCAATCTGTATTCATCTCCTCACCATTTCTGGCAAAGTTAGCAATGGCCAGAGCTCCTGACAGCTGCAGTTCAGTGTTTGATGACTGCAGCCAGGAGAGAACATCCTGATACACCATCCCTGTCCCTTCCCCAAAACACTTCTGCATGGATTCATCTGTAATGGAAGGCAGATGCTAGAAAAGGCCTAAATTAAATAAAGGATGCTGAATTAAATGGATCACTCATCCATCCATTTTGTTTTATAAAGGAAGCTATATAAAATAAAACAGAATAGCACTGTAGTGATATGACGTTAGAGGTAGTAAGTAATATTTTAGTACGGTTGTTTTAACATTTCTAGTTTTTCATCTAATATTGACTTTTTATTTTATTTCAGCTTTAATTCAACAAACAAAATTTGAACAGTTTTAGTTAGTGATAACAACCCTGGTGGTGAAGTAATGGAGAGCCATACCTCCCAATAGGTGGGACACTATGAGGTTTGAAGCCACTTTGATGCTGCAGAGGTCATGTGTGTCAGAGCCACCCTGAAGAGTTCGAATCATTTCAGAGAGAGCCTCGGGCACGCCTGCTTCCACAAACTGCAGTTTCAGAGCATCTAAGAGACATGAACATGCAATCACACAGGGATTTGCAAGGACACGCACAAGTACATTTTGAGTTCACTTCTAGACGCAGCGACTGAAGCGCAAGACAGATCATATTTTAACTAAAGTAAGCTATACAATTAATTTTGTGTACAATCCAGGCTCACGTATGGACCTGGTTTGAATATGCGGCTCACCACTCTCTCCCAGTGACCCAAGAACCTCTAGTATGAGATGCCGGCGCTCAGCGTCCGGTGCCCGCTTTAACTGATAGGTCAAAACCTCCGCCACACCCACTTCTACCAGAGCCTCTCGAGCAGCATCTGAACACAGTGACATACCTCAGAATGAATCACTAGCTCTTATACAGATTAGAGATATTATGAGAAAAAAATACCTGAAAGTTTCTGTAAATAAGAAAAGCTGAGAATGGGATGGCTATAAAATATGCTATTGAATTTGGTAGCACATTGGCATGTCTCTTTTTTTTATGTTTAACTTAACTTTACCCTCATCTAACACTCACTTAAAGTTAATCTTAACTTAATATTAATAATATATAAATAATAATTATTAAATTATTATATAAATAAACACTTTAGAAGATCTTAAAATGAATATCCACGTTTCATACGGTACATCATTATGTTGTGATGCTTAAATTCACTTGTTTTTAAGATTTTTAATTTATTCAGACAAAATCACATAGAATGTAAACATCGGTCATTTATCAGTTATGCAAAATATTTAATGTAAAAATTAATAATAATAATAATAATAATAACAAATACATAATTAATTTTAGGTAATGTAGTCTAATGGTTATGAAAACAAACAACAACAAAAAAAAAACATCAGTATTGCCAGAAGAAAAAAAAAAGGTGTATCCCTACTAAGTGTGTCCATGTCCAGTCAGCCAGTGTTTTCATAATATATGATTTTAGAGCTTCCCTGCTCTCTATTTTTGTCTTACCCACATCAGCAAGGTTGCAGAGTGCCAGCAGGCAGACATTTACCAGCGGGTCATTCTCAGGATACTGCTGCATTATGGCCACCAGCCTAGGGATTACTCCATTCTCCACCAGCTGCGTCTGCTGAGCAGCTGAGAGAGAGAGACAAGGGGCGGATGGGTGAGTGGGCGCAAAGGGAGAGACAGCCAAGAGAGGGATGGGCATTGAGAGCTATAGAAGATGTGAGAATAATCATGGAGAGAAGAGCACAGAGAATGAATGGTGATTTAATTTATTCTGAATGTGTGTCATGAATGCTCAGCATGAACAGGTTTCACAAACCAAGCCTCACCAAAACAAGAGCAGAATAATAATTTGCTGTGTCCCAATCTGCCTACTTATACTACGTCCTAAAAGTATGTGTTCTTTTTGTGAAGAAAAAGTACATACTTTTGAGTGTGTAGCAGAACAATAGGCAAGCTTACATACTACTTCGTCATCTTTAACTGTCACTTAGTAACATGCATCCTGTCAATCATCTTGTCAATATATATATAATATTATATGGAGAGGTTGCTTCTAATCAATCAGATCGAAAGTAACTAGTAACTAACTACTTGAGTAGTTTTTTCATCCAATACTTTTTTACTCTTACTCAAGTAACTATTATGATTGTTACTTTTACTTGAGTAAATATTTCCGTAAGTACTTGTACTTTTACTTGAGTACAGATTTTGGCTACTCTACCCACCTCTGATCATGACAAAAGTTCTCAATGCTGTTGCAAATGAAATATAATGTGGATAATACTGAATAAATATATTTTAGTCAGGTTAGATACTGATTATTATTCACTCAAAGCACTTTATCTAAACTGTCTGACTCACACATCTGTCATGTTTGTAGTTTTTTTTAACACTTGTTATCCATGTTTGCAGTTCTAATCGAATCCTCGCCGGATTTGCAATGGGTTGTGGACAATATTAGCTGTCAGAGTGTGCACGGATCTGCACCTCGAATTCTAACTGAATTCTAAATAGACCATCCAGGTATACCTTTGGAATACTTATTTCAACATACTACGATTTGGGATGTACTAATTCTATTTTCAAATACTATTTAGGACTGATAGTACAGTATGCGAATTGGGACGCACCAATTGTATTTAAAGCATCTTGTTAGCTAGGAAGTTTTTACTTTTTGACTAATCACAAACTACATAACCAACCTGAGGAACAATTCAACATAGACCTGGACAGAAGTTCTGGTGCTTTAGAAGAAACTTTCGTTTCAGCATAAAGGCAGAGAAAACTAGGCCAGGAGAAGTTGACAAAAGAGAAAGTCAATCCAAGGACTTAGAAAGGATGAAAGGATCACTCCACACAAGACATCTTTATACCAGAGGCGGATCACTGAACCATAATACCAGGAGAACTACAGGTTCAAGAAGTTGAAGGATGCACAAATCAAGATCCTGCATTTATGATTACCAATGAGATTCTGTGGTAAGAATGAAAACTGTGTTAGAACCGAAGCAAAGATGCTGAATGGAACTGTGGGACCAACTGGAGACACATCAAGACAAGGAGCTTCTCGAACGCACACCAAAGCAGCCCAAACTTCAAACTTTCAACTGTTAATTCAGAGACTTGCAGGAACAGGTTTACTCACCATTTTCAAAGCAGATCCGTCCAATTGCACGGCCTGTGTGCAGCAGCTGGTCCTGGTCTGAGCTTTTCAGTAAAGGCATTAATACGGTCACCAGACCTGCTTCAATACAGCGCTCCCTCACAGTAGCTAACACACAAATGCACAAATGTTATCTTTTACATAATAGTGGAAACCTCACATTTCTTTTTATTAAACTTAAAGGTCCCATGGCATGAAAATTTCATTTTATGATTTTTTTTAACATTAATATGAGTTCCCCTAGCCTGTATATGGTCCCCAAGTGGCTAGACATTTTGATGGGTGTAAACAGAGTTCTGGCTGTCTTTCTCTGCCTTTGAGAAAATGACAGCCCAGACGAGCTGATCTGAAATTTTCTTCCTCTGCTTTGCCCTCCCATAGCATTTGGAGAAAATGTATTCAGTTTATGTCTGCACAGGCTTTACAAACAGACTTTATGAAAGCCAGAGACTAAAATTATCGTTTCTGTTAGTAGCATGAAACAAATCCCTTATTATTGTGATTCAACTACAGAGAGCGATCAGAACTCTCAGATACAAATTAGCTCACGCTAACTTCCTCCAGCTCTCCATGATTCATGAGTGCCCAGCAGTCAGCCTCTCTCTCTCATGCATCATGCAGTCAGTGCAGTGCCTCGCAAAACCACGGCCCCTGCGAAACATAATCTAACACTCATTTCAAATGCAAAGATGTCAGCCAATCACAACAGTGGCCGTTTTCACTGAAGTCTCACCGCAGACACGCCCCTTGAAACAGGGAATTCAGCCAGAGGGGTAATAACAGGATAGAAAAAATTTGTTTTATTTCTAAATTATGACATTTTTTTAATGTAAAAATCATACTAACAATTTAAGTACACCTCAGGAAACATTATAAAATAATAGAAAAATGACGTGCCATGGGACCTTTAAAAGCTAAATATACTTACTAACATAATAATTAGTAACATATATATTTCCCTAATCTTACCCATTACAAACACATTTAGGTATTAAAAAGAAAGGTTCCAAAGGGGGGATTTGTCATAGAAGAACCATTTTGGAAACAGTTAACAGTTCTTAGAAGAACCTTTTTTTTTCTCTTAGTGACAAAAAATTTGAATAACTTTTTTTCCGCTATAAAGAACGTTTTGTACAATATAAAGGTTCCCTTGATTATAAAGGTTCTTTGTGGAGCCACTGATGCTAATAAAGAACCTTTATTTTTAAGAGTGTACACGTGAAAATAGACATTAGTCCTTCTATTGAGCTTGTTATATTACTTAGGTTGAAGTTTTATTGTCATTGTGGGGACACTTGGTTCATACATGGATGGACAAATACGTTGTTACATCAATGACAGGAACTTTGACCCTCTGAACTTTTTTTTATAAAAAAATGACAGCCTCCTTTATCTAACTAAGTCTAATTTCATAGCTAGTAATTTATGTACCCAATTACACAATATTTTCATACTTGTTACATAAATTGAAAAAGGAAGGCTTTGTGAGAAATTATACAATAAAAATTGTCCACAAGTGATTTAGTGACTTTCAAATATAAAATGTTTACATTTATTCATTTAGCAGACGCTAAATCCAAGCGTTTTACAAATGAGGAACATAAGCAATTCATCACAAAGTTAACAATATTCATAGTGCATTTCGACTTAAGCTATCCACTGACTTCATGTTTACAAAAAAACGTATTAGGGTCAAAATGGTTCATTGTTGTGTAAAAAAAAAGTGTACCTCATTGATTAATTTCACACAATGAATATTGAAATGGTTTATGTTTATTTCACACTTTGTTTAGATTATCATAGGTTTTAATGTAATAAATTATATTTATATTGAAGTTTAATAATGAGTCTGGGACAAAAGTAAGACCTTTAATAAAACTGGTAACACTTTACGGTAAGATTCAACATTAGTTATTAGTTAACAAGAACTAACTCTAAGCTAGTTAATAAATACAATTGTTCATTGTTTGTTTAGGTTAGTTCACAGTGCATTCATGTTAACAGATACAACTTTTGATTTTAATAATGCATTAGTACATTGAGAAATTAACATTAACTAAGATTAATAAATGCAAGAATGTGATGGCTAAATGGCTACAGTTGATGAAACACTCATAAGTAACAGACCGTAATATAAATCTCATTTACCTTCTCTGGCCATCTCTGCCACCAGTAAGGTGACCTGAGAGGTGAGGGGACTCTTTTTCCTCAGGACTTGAGCCAGAATGGGCAGAACACCACTGGACACTATTTTTTCTGCTGTTCCTTTCTCTGGGGATAGAAATATATTTGATTATTTTCTTTGCATGTTTGTAATGTCTATATAATGTCTAATACACACACACACTGATATAAAATGTGTTTATTTAGGTCAAATAATATGGGCCCTATCATACACCCGGCGCAATGCGACGCCAGGAAGTGTTTTTGGCTAGTTTCAGCCCGTCGCAGTCATTTTAACGACCTGCGCCACGTTGTTTAAATAGCAAATGCACTCACGCCCAGCTGTGCTGGTCTGAAATGAGGTGTGCTCAGGCGCATTGTTGGCGTGTTGATACTTTAAGGCAACTGACAACGACTGCGCCATTGACCAACAAAAACCTGGTCTAAAGTCAATAGCGCAGTATTTTTTGTGTTAATTAAAGGGCGCATTAGTAAACATATAAAAAAAATTAATTATTCCTCTCTGGAAAAGCATTCGCAAATTCCACCATGTAAATAGGGAATCCGCCATGGTGCAAGCGCAACTGGCTTTTAAAGGGAATGGGAGATGAGACTCTGATTGGTTTATTGCATGTTAAGTCCAAAACACACCCATGACTGATTAAGAGACTAGGTACAACCCTTTTGGACCATGTGCCTGGCGCGCATACCGTTTTTTCCAACTGAATGTTTTAACAAAGCTTCCTCATTTTTCACTGATGTCAAACCACACTTTCTTCCTGTTGCTTCACTTTTTCTTTTATCTCCTCCCTCAGGCTTTGCTCTGTGCACTTCAGAGATGCCCTGACAGTGAATCTGAGTAATCCGTTCAAATTCACAGTAGTTGACAAGGATCTGCCCCGGAGACAGAGATGCTAGTAAGAGGAAATCTGTCATTAAAGCATGTTCTCCTCAAAAAAGATACCCACAAGAGTCACGGTGGCAGGTCAAGCTGTCAGAGGAAGCCTAGCTGCTATGGTAACATCTACTCTCGTGTTCTTTTGTGGGGGCTGCTTTTCCATTTTTAGCTTTTAGCATTTGCAATCTGAAGGCACAAGGAATGTGCCAAGAAGGGCCAGCTGGTGCAAACTAATTTGTGAGAATGAGCAGAAGATGGTGAGTGAAGAGGAGAAAAGAATTAATGAGCT
Organism: Gobiocypris rarus; assembly: GCA_023029165.1. Taxonomy (NCBI): domain Eukaryota; kingdom Metazoa; phylum Chordata; class Actinopteri; order Cypriniformes; family Gobionidae; genus Gobiocypris; species Gobiocypris rarus. The sequence continues at coordinate 26,747,237 of CM040927.1, read as the reverse complement.
TAACCCTTTCTCTCCTTCACCTTCCCTCTCTCCCTCTCTCAAATGTAAATGCGGATTACTTGTCTCCTACTTGTGCCCCAAATCTGCTAGCAGGAAGATAAGCTGACCCTCTACTGCCCCCTACATTGGATTGTCTTCCTACACGCACACACACACACACACACACACACACACACACACATGTTTGTTTTTGTGAAATGTGGGGACATTCCATAGGCGTAATGGTTTTTATACTGTACAAACCGTATTTTCTATCCCCCTACACTGCCCCTGCCCCTAAACTTACCCATCACAGGAGACTGCGCAGTTTACTTTCTGTGAAAAACCTCATCCTTTGTGATTTATAAGCATTTTGAAAAGTGAGGACATGGGGAACGTCCTCATATTTCACCCTCTTTTTGTAATACCTATGTCATACCCATGTCATTATACACATTTGTGTCCTGATATTTCACAAAAACATGCCCACACACACACACACAAACACAAACACACACACACAGACACACATACTACTTCAAGGAAGCAGAGGCAAATAGCAGCTCACAGTAGGATGAGTGTGTAATGAGTGTGACGCTAAATGATGCCCTCACTCAGTAGGGCATCTGGCAACAACACACGTCATTTTCACATGTGATCATGGCTTTTTACAGGCTCTCGTATGGATCATAGCACCAGGATTGGATGTTGCAATAGATATACATATGAACTGATAGGCTGACAGATACAAAGATTTATAAATAGATTGAGGAGCAGTTAATAAGCACATGGGTGTAAACTCACTCTTCTCTAATAGGAGGGTAAGCAGAACATCCAGATGAGGCTTCAGCTCCTCCTCCACCAGCTCTGTGCTCACAGTGATGGCTTTCAGGGCCTCGCTGAGAGATTCTGAAACACAATCATGAGTGTCACCACATCACAAACACCACTGCACAACATTTCAAAATAACAAGCAGATATAATGGTTTCTTGGAGACATTTTTCATGACGATTCATAACCATCTCAGTTATGTAGATATGGTTAAGATTATCCATACAATCAGTAAATTTCCCATGTACATTAACATACAAAATTATATGTTATTAAGTTTATATTGGTTATTTATTTGTGCATGCTCACATGAATCATTTAGATTACTTTGTAATCTTTAAAAGGGGTACTTCAGCGCTGGGAAGATGAATCTGTATTTAAACTGGGTCATTAATGTAGTAGAAATGTGAAATTATTTTTGAAATTGGTGCCTTCTAGACTGAGAAAACACAGAAAATGTATTTTTGTCTCATGGGGATGAAAGACGACAATTCCCAGAACGCACTGCTTCACTGCCTTACTCTAGGCACGGCTAGTCGGCTACTGGATTACTGGATCACTTGCCCACCGCGTTCATTTTCAGAAAATCAGTTCAGTTAGAGACACTACAATTAAAAACTGATGTGTCTTTTCTTTATAATGCGAGTGAACCGATTGAGCGTCACGGCACAAACGCAGCAGGATCGGATTACAGTCATCACATGAGTGGAGGCAATTGCGGGATTCGCGGCTGCATTCACAGCGCGTGATCAGTCTGTCGTGTTCAGTTCATGTCTTTGGAAGCTTAACTGTCATAGGAAGTTCATTTTAAAAGTTGAAACACTCACTTTGCTCTCCACCGCTCTGTTTACATGAATCTCCGCGAGCCGAGTGCTGTGAGTGCGATGTTGAAAACATGTGGAAATAGCGCCCTCTGCTGGCTGTAGTCTTCAGCCTCTGGCCAAAAACTCCTCCGATGATGCAAAATGACAATATTTGCGTCATCGGAGGAATTTTCCCAGAAATAAAATACATAATTCTCCCGTCTCAGGGTCATATGAGGGATATGAATATACTCCTGGGTTTCTACTGATACAAAGCTTAATGCTAATCGCTGAAGTAACCCTTTAAAAATAAAAATAATTTAAAAGCACTGTTACATTTATTTGCAATAATAATCTGCATCTTCCAGATTAAATTTGCTAAAATAAATATTGATCATAAATATTAAATTCTCATACTTTACATCATTTTGCAAAATTATATGTATGGATACATTGTTTAAATAAAATACACAGCAATGTTCCATTAAAAAATGAATGAATGGTCAATTTTTATTTTCATTTCATGACTTTAAAGACAAATGAAGATGCCTGTGGACAAACATGTGAATGTGATTGATCAGCTGTGACATTCTTCACTCCATAAACATTTGTAGGTATAAATGTGAACACATATAGTATACCACTATAATACATTAAAGGTCAAACAATATCTGCATTAGCACACTTTGATGATCACAGGAAGCAAACAGAGCCAGAGAGCGCAAGAGACAATTCTGTATCTCTTCTGTAAGTAATCACCCTGATAATCCCTGGTAAGCAGAGTGAAAATAGACATAGAGGAGGGCTATCATACCTTTCCCTTCCTCAAACTCACTGCGATCCATTCATAGACACAATAGATATGTCCTGCGATATCAGCACTCTCCATTATAGGTGTAAAGGGCAGGGATGGAAAGCAGCAGTGCGTATGAGAGCTGGGCGGGGTTGAGGATACCCAGGGGCTCTCATTAACTCTGGGTGTCTGGCTCCCAGCATGCCCTTATTTTAACACCCACCCGCTAAGGATACACCTCTCAGACAATGGGGCTCAGCTCACCTGGAGGGTTAATTACAATTCAATTGCTCCGAACCTAAGAAAGTGTGACCTTTAAAGGCAGAAGGTGTATGTGTTTAAAGTTATACCTCATATTATGGTTAAAAACTTGCAGCAGAATCACAAATAGAATTTACAGAGAAGAGATTTGAATCACTCACCTATGTCTGCCATGACCACGGGTCCTCTGTATCTCCCTCTGAGCGTGTCTCAGCAGCGTGTGGTTAGAGAGGCAGCTCTCCTCAAGGCAGGATGGACGGCTCCAGCCCTGAGAATGCCTGAAGTCAGTAAAGCAGCCTAGCCTCTCGTCTCCTCTGCTCGGCTCCTCACCCTTCCCGTTTGTGCTGATCACACATGCGTATTCCTTCGGTCCCTCGCTGTCATTTACTCTCTCACTTTCACTCTGCGCCTCTCAGTGACGCTGCATCCAATTTGGCTAATTCACATGCCCTATTATTTCAGTGTGTCTCTCTCGTCGATGCAATCCTCCCCACCCCGGTCCTAGGCTCTCTGGCAGTATTCTTGCTGCCTCTCCCCCCTTCCCTCCCTCCTCATAATACACTCTAAATCCTAAAGCTGCTCAAAGCTCATCAGTTGACAATTAGACCGAGGAAGACGCTGAGACTGACACACAACACTCTGCGCTTTGCTCCGCACAGTTCTACCCCTTCATCTTTGGGTATTATTACAGAGCAAACGTGAAATTTCAACACTAGGATCTTTGGCTCAGGGGGTCTGGCAGCTATTTATCAGATATTAGCAGGGCTGTCACAGTGGGGGAGACTCATTTAAAGGGACAGTTCACACAAAAAAATAATTTCTTCTTCATTTAAAGGGATAGTTCACCCAAAAATGAAAATCAGCCCATTATTCACTAGGTGACAGGAAGTTCTTTCAGACGTTAGTTCTTTCAGACGAATACAATCAGAGTTATATTAAAAAATGTCCTGGCTCTTTCAAGCTTTCTAATGGCAGTGAATGGCTATTTTGTTTTGAAGTACATAAAAGTGCATGTATCCATCATAAAATTAATCCACACAGCTCCGGGGCGTTAATAAATGCCTTGAAGTGAAGTGAAGGCATGCATTTGTGTAAGAAAAATAACCATATTATAAACTAAAATAATTACCTTCCGGCTGACGGCCTACGCAAGTCAACTCACGGCAAAAGAATAGTGATGTGTCGTTCATGAACGATTCATTCATTTTTAACAAATCTTTAACATGACACGGAAACAACGAGTTGTCTCAGAGAGCGATTTGTTCATTTTGTGTTGACCATGTATGTTGCCATTGGTTCTGTACAGGATCTTTTTTTGTTTCTGCATTCAGCCTAAGAGGCTGTGACTTAGTAAACAAAACGAATGACTTAAACCCTAAGACCCAAGAAGTGAATTAATAAATTCTGTTTCCGGGACTGCATGCATTGCATATGAGGCTGTCACGGCCCAGATCAGACACTGATGACGGAACTAACGACTCAAACCCGAAGACAGGAGGTGTACTAATCTTTCCAGGGGAACAGACATGATTAAATGTGAAGTGACCAAAGAAAGAACGACTATGATTCGGAGGTGAGGTGAACTAACAGACTGCATAGCCTGAAAACTGAGCTAAGCAATTAATTAGTCCATAAAATGATCCGAACTTCCCATTACTACAAAAGTATAAGCCCTGATGCCATAGGAGAATCCCAGGTTTTGACACCTCTCGCGTCTCAAACAAATAGGGGTCTTGTTTTAGACTTTTATTTCATGACTGGTGTTTTGTTTTGCTCTATCCTCTGCGCTTCCATGTTTGTCAATGCGTCATGTCAAGGGTTACTCTTTCTCCGTAAATCAATATATAAAGCAGAATGCGGGAAGCTATATAGTTATTTTAGTTTATAAAGGTTTAAATATGGATATTTTTCAGGACTTGGTTACCCCCTCCACCCAATGTCACACCATTGTCACTTAGCAAAATGTCCAATGTGCTGTTTTTCTTTATAATGAAAGTGGATGGGGACCAGGGACGGCTGTTTTGCTTGGAACCACGCAAAAAAGAAAGTGGAACTGAAAGAGGGTAAAGGACTGTTCACACCAAGTCTTTTGCTGATTATAGAAAAACATTTGCACCTCACTCAAAAAATAGTCCTAATCCTACCCACATTTTATGCTTAAAATCAGAGGGAAATGATAGATGACTAAAATGTCATGTTAGAAAAATTAGGTGACTAATTTGGGATTAATCTCAAATCTGATTGGTTGATTGAAACTTTCTTCCAGGATCAACAAAGATGTTGTGGCGTAGACTTCCATATTCTTTGAATGACTATTAAAGCTATATGTAATTTTGGCCCTCTAGCTGTTGAAGCATAAAACTACACAAGTTACTACACAAGGAACATTGTTTTGGTAATTACCTGAGTTGTGCTGACTCTGATATGAACTCTCATGGACGGAAGTATGCAGTTTCTCATAAAATCTGTTCCAACAAAAGCTGTAAATAAGAAATAATTATTATAGGCGTTTTTATGTGCTCATTCAGTATTTAAATAGTTAATTTAAAGTTAAGTAGCATAGCTTTAAAATTGTATTGTTAATGTTTTAGTCCCCGTTCTTGATGCAAACAGCCCTAATGTTAAATTATGACAGAATATTATATTACGTGAACTCTTTAAATCTTGTCATGGACCAGTTTGACTGAATGAGCTGTACATTTTTCTTCATGTTTTATTTTCAGACGTCTTGAGAATAACATAATGCTTGATAATTTAATGTGACATGCACACAATAATATAAATTTCCTCTATATATTTGCCTTTTGCATTCAGCTGTAACAGTATGAAAAAAAAGACAACATATCTACTCTCCCGATTTAATTTACAATATATCCCATTAATAATTCATTGGAATAGATTAAAAATCTATTGCTTTTCACCCCAAAGTTTGTTTTTACACAGATATGCTTTAAATGTAATTGTCTCCTTCAATCAATTTTCAATTTTAATCATATTGCGGCCTTTATTGTTAATATTTACTTTTTATATGTATTTTAGGTTTTTTACAGAACAGTGGTCAACTATAGTTGTTTTTATATGATTTGATTGGATTCTAAAGCAGGTAAATACAATTTATTATCTGTCGAAATGACAGAACTTTGAAATATTTTCACAATGCTAAAGTTACTGAACATTTTTGATCAAGGCAACGTATGTTACACAGCACGTCTGTGATATTGCTGGGGAAAGAATCACACTTTTGTGGTTATTCATGGTCTGTTGAAAATACTTTGTTGATGCTTTTACACTTTCCTTTTTAATGTTCGATGGTTGAAAGGTGAGTAATAATGAATATTGTCATCTCATTGTGCCAAGGGTTGGTGTATTCCTTCGTTTATAGAGTGAACATTTCACTGATTGTTTATAATTCATGCAAACCGTAATGGGGTGTAGGAAAAAGGTGAAAAGTAAAGTTTTCTCTTTAATAATTATTTCCTTTTTGTAATGTGAGCTTAACCAGCAGTGCCATGACTTGCATGGGAATGTAACATTAGAATAGCAAGCATCATCAGCAGAGGGCAGCAAAAATCTGCAGAAAAAATAGCAATTTAGCAGAAATATTGAAGTCAGAAAATCTAAATAGAACATCTCAAAATAACAAAACCAAGTCTAATAGTCTGTTATGTTCCCTAGTACCCTGTTATATTTTAGATGCCATAATACTTTGATTTACCACGGTCCTCCTGAATGATTTGCCATGTTGTATGCAAAGAATGTCAGCATGGAACATTCATGTCTATAATAACATGTTCCATATGGTACTTTTTTATAAATGTTATGCATTTACTTAAAAATATAAAACCTAAAACAGCCTATATCTTAATCTTTTACACAGAAATGTGTGGCTGCCCCTCAGTGTGTGCTTCAATTCAGACCAACAAAGACTCAGTCATTTGTTCAGTCATTTTCATCTAATGGTTTGTAACAGCAGGTGGCAGCATGAGGCCGACATTCAGTTGAGAATAAAAATTTGCTTTGTGGTTGATGGGTCTAAAAAGAATTGTTGCCTTTTTTTAGAGTACTAAAACGAAATTGCAGGTTGTCGTGAAGGTGATGGAAAAAGTTGCATGACAAGAGCCATTTAATTTAGCTATATTTCCATGTATACGTTTGTATTAAAGGGGAGATCTAATGCTATTTCATGCATTCTGACTTATTTGCACTGTAAAAGAGTTGGATTCTCAAGCTAAACATGGCCAAAATTAAAAAAAAAACAGAGTATGACGAACTATTTCTTTTGCACAAGTTTCTTTGTTTTGCTGAACACAAAAGAAGATATTTTGAAGAAAGTCTGTAACCAAGCAGATAGAGCAACCATTGACTACCATAGGGAAAAAAATACTATGGTAGTCAATGGTTGCTCTATCTGCTTGGCTACAAACATTCTTAAAAATATCTGCTTTTGTGTTCAGCAGAACAAAGAAACTCATACAGTTTGGAACAACTTGAGGGTGAGTAAATGATGATAGAATTTTCATTTTGGGGTGAACTATCCCTTTTTTCATGACAGTGCTTACTCCTTATAACTTAGTGTTTAAAGTAAAAACAACAACCTCAATATAAAAATACTTCTACTACTGACTCACTTATAAAGATGCTCCAAGCACACACAGGATAGAATCAGCCTCTTTTAAGTCACTACATCAACATCTCTCATGGTGGGGGTTGGGGAACTAATTCTGACAGCTTGATTGTTTGCCGTTGGATTCTGTTTAAAGAACAGAATCCCCCCAGAATGTTTCTTATACTAAGAGGTTCTAATACAAAACTGATGCTGGCTAGTAGGTGCAGATAGTCTTGTGGAGAGTAGGGCTGTCACTTTTTATTCGATATTCGAATATGACGTGAAATATCCGTAATCGAACTATAAATAAACGATCCGGTTTTTAAAGCGCCATGTAGCTAATTTTTTACAGTCTATGATTAGACCGGTTTTTTGTTGTTGTTGTTTGCCCTCTCATCCAATAGAGGGCGCTGTAAACGTATTGTAGCGTAGGCCTATGACAAAATCAAGCGAATAATAGCCAGTCTGTTAAGAAAATGGAAGATAACTCTCAGAACTGCCAGCCTGAGCGGACAATTCACCCTTTGCAGCGAGTTTGATTGACAGTAACGTTAGATCTGATCAATCAAATCGTCGAAGTTTGTCCGACAAAGCAGTCAGGAGATTAACGTCGGTGGACTTGACTTGAAAAACGGTGTGTACTGACGTGTTTCCGCAGTTGAAACAACATTTCTTTTAGTGTTCATTCATGTTTATTTGATGCTTATCAATGCACTAGAAGGAAGAGATGAACGGTTCACGAGCAGCTTTAACTGAGGCGTTACAGCGATCACAACACATTACAGAGCCACAAAACGCTATTTATTGTTTACATTTCTTTCTTTTTTTTTATAAAAAGACCAAATTTAAAAGTTGAGACTGTTTCATATAAAAACCAACCTGTCTGTTGGTGTGTTGTCAGTGTCCTCATTGTTACTCTGCAATGTATTTTCTCCACCACAACGTGTGTGAGAGAGAGAGCGCCACGGCTTGTCGGACATAGAAACAGTAACTAAAGGGGGCGGGTCTTTGCGAACGGTAGATATATTCGAATATATTGCTTGATATTTGATATCCGTTCAATTAGATTTTTCTCAAAAATGACAGCCCTAGTGGACAGTATGCTGACGTATTGCGCTGTTGTGCTTTGGACAACCTGAGTTTTGACTCCCAGCTCGTGGACTTTTCCAAAAGACTGCAAAAAAAGATGGACGACGCAACTTCACTCTCTTTATTGTAAAAAAGCCACCCATGTCCAAATATGGGACTGACATGTTGTGCTGACTCGGGACCCAAGTCTGTGTGCAGTAGTTAGTGTGAAGTGGAGCCGCGGTCTCAAGGCCCCGCCCAGGCCCGTCGCAAGGGGGTTGCGAGCAGATTGCAAATTACCCCACCATAATTGGGGGGTACTGCTCCTTCACTAAAACCTAACCACACCTACACTTTAAATGTAATTGTTTTGTAGATCTTAGTGCTGATATTTCCTGCTTACTCTTTTAGCACCAAAAAAGTGCCTGATGTCGGGGTGCCCTTTCCTTTTCTTCATAGTGTCTCTGTGAATAAAATCAAATCCTAGTTTCATTAAGATAGTTTTAGAGTTCTCAGATGAAACTATTTATCGAAAAAAAAAGAAATAATAGAATGTAAAAACAATACTAACCAATTAAAAACAAATTCAAATACTAGCAGCATGTACCATTTAGCCTAGGCTACTTGGCTCTTTTTATGTTTCCACAGGTTTCACTGATATGTTTGTTTTCAAATTCAGTTTAGTTTTAATTAGTTTTTAAAGTGTTTTTTTTTTTTTGCTTAGTTTTTATTAGTTTTACTGTTAGTTTTAGTCACATATTCTATACAGAATTCACACCCTATATTCAAATACCATAGCTGTACAATTTCCACACCCTTATACAGTCAATATTGCCTATACTTGAAGCAGCAAACATTCAGTGTAAAAGTTTAAAAAAAAGACATAACACACAACCAAAAAGTGCATTTTACCTCAAATTTGCGACTAGCTTTCTAAGGAAGGCTTAATCACTTCTCGTGTCGACATTAACACACTGGCAAAATTATATTCAGAATAACACTTTTTAATGTGTGATTGTGTAAAGGTGTTCACGAGATAGAGATACCAACCTTTCGCGACTATGGCGGTATTTTAATGCCATACGCGACCTTGCTTTCAACGTCGAACGAACACTCGTTCTCATGGAGACGCGGTGTGCACGGAGGGGAGGGGCTGTGTGTGTGTGTGTGTGTGTGTGTGTGTGTGTGCTCGCGCGCGCGCATGTGAAAGTTTTTTTGTAATATATGCTTCGTTTTTAACGACAAGGTTAACGACAAGGTTTTTTCCCACCTAGTTTTCGTTTGATTATAACCTTGGACCCCCGCAAAATTTCTGTCCCTTTGGGGGACAGTACCCCCCAGTACTCCCTGCAATTCGAATTATGGGTGCGAGGCCCTGTGCGAACGTGATATGCGAGGCCCAGGGGTACATTAACTGGGGTCTACTGTTGCTATAGTGACGAACAATTTGTTGTTTATGTGGATATTTAAAAAAAATCTTATATTAATTTTAACAGCATTGGGTTCAAGAAGTGTAACTGAACTGCGCAGTGCGCACAAGTTTAAATTAGCCTATGTTCTAAATTATGAATGGGTCAAACGCGTTTGCTAAACACCTGAATCCACTTGAATAAGTTTGGACTGCTCACTCAGTGGCCGCGGTAATAAAACGTTTTTTTCCTCTCGTGATAAGTCATTCCAAAAGTATGCCACGTACTTTGGTAGGTTTATGTATATCCCAGACACACAAATAGCCATTAATATTAATGAAAGGAGACATGTTAAAATTAAAAGAGCAAAATGTCTGAATTTGCATGGTGGTAACTGGTTATTTTGGCTTTGAATTTCGTTTGTTAGAAATATGAACCGAATTTAGAAATTCTTTTGAAATTAAAAACTTTGCCTTTAATTAAAAAAAAATACATTTTTGAAATGAAGACGTTTGGAGCATGCAAAATAATCGGTTCCCTGAATTAACTGCCTTGTTATTGTGAGTGTACACAAATAAAAGTAGACAGTTTATAGTTTATAATTATGCCTTGCACTTTTCTGTATGGCTAAAAATGATGGAGTATTGTGAGTTATCCGCTGTCATAAAGAAAAAATGTCAATCAGAAGTGCCGGCGACTTCATTGGCCATGGGTTAAAGAACATTTATTTCGTTAGGCTATGTTTAAATATTGGCCTATAATATTACTTTTTAAATTTCATATGTTGATTATGAAAAGTGAGTAGCATGTGCAAAATATTGTAAATTAGCCTACTGCATAATACAATTCTAACAAGCAGAATAATACAGCATCACAGTGCACATTTTTAGCTAGCCTATGTCTTTTAACTATTATATTTTGAAGGACATAAACTATTGGCTTTTTACATCAAGTCAGCTGTCACTTTGCGCAAGGCCCTGGTGAGGCGTGAGGCCCTGTGCGGTCGCACACTTGGCACAGCCCTTGCAACGGTACTGGCCCCGCCCACACTCCCGCAGAATTAGTTACGGTTAGTAAAGTTCACTGCGTAATGAACAACTTGTTACGTCAGTGTGAAATAAACAGTAATGGAAATGTAGAAGCTGTCAATCATAATTTAAATGCATCAAAAAACTAACTAAAACCAAACTTATTAAAAAAATGAACACTTGAATTTACATCATCTTGATAAAAACTACATAACTGACTAAAACCATCTTTAGAAAAAAAAGATGTTAAAAGAAGTGTAATTTGATTGTTTAGTTTGTCTCATGTCACATTACATTACATGGAGCGGGCGGGTTTAAAGGGGTACTTCAGCGCTGGGAAGATGAATCTGTATTTAAACTCAGTCATTAATGTAGTAGAAATGTGAAATTATTTTTGAATTTGGTGCCTTCTAGACTGAGAAAACACAGAAAATGTATTTTTGTCTCATGGGGATGAAAGACAACAATTCCCAGAATGCACTTTGCTGCCCTACACTAGGCACGACATGGTTTACTTGCCCACTGTTTTCATTTTCACAAAATTAGTTCATTTAGAGATGCTACAATTAAAAACTGAACGTGTCTCTTCAATATATTATGAGTGAGCCTGAGTGTCACAGCCGTCACGGCACAGCCGTCACGCAGCATGAGCTGAGGTAAGCACGGGATTCACGGCTGCGGCTACATTCACAGCACGTGAACAATCTGGCGCATTTTCAGTTCATGTCTTTGGAAGCTTAACTTTCATTGGAATTCATTTGAAAAGTTGAAACCCTCACTTTGCTCTCCACCGCTCCGTTTACATCAATCTCCGCAGTTCCTGAGCCGAGTGCTGACGCTGTAAGTGCGATGTTGAAAACATGCGGAAACAGCGCCTCCTGCTGGCTGTAGTCTTTAGCCTCTGGACAAAAACTCCTCCGATGATGCAAAATGACGATATTTATTGTAATATTCAGTCTTTGTACCTTTCTCTCAAGCAGATTAAACAGCAGATACTCTGCAACATCCGGAGGTCAATCTGACGTAGATCCTTCTGTGAATCCAGGTCACGGCACCAAAGTAGCCAGTCTGGGCAGGTGTCTGTCACTCTACGACTTGGCTACCCCTCTGTGTTGTTTTGTGTTGTATGATGTAAAATGACTGGAGTCAGTCTGCTGGTTCAGTGATTTTTTTTATTTATTTTTTTTATCCAAGAGGCATAACCTGCATAAATTGGAAAATGCAGTTACGTATAAATCGTTGTATATAATCAATGTTGTATAATCTGCCTGCTCCTCACTCTACTCCCGCAGACTGAAGCGAGATCTTATTTCACAATAATAAAGAAGCAATATAAAGAAAATAGTATAACTATCACATCAGATACAATATTGCCATATATGCAGAAAATGTCTTATAAACAAGACTTCACTAAATGCAGTCAACTGTGTAATGCACCTCTTCAATCACACACATTTCCAGCATTTGATATAAGTATATAATTTAATTTAGAACACAACAAACTGGATTACCATACCAGCATAAATTGGGAACTTCAGTTATAAAAAACAATCAATGTATATAATGTTGTATAATCAGCCTGCTCCTGCTGAACATTTAAACACAGAAAAGAAATTGGGAGTCACACTTTGCAGGCTAACATCACACTGCATTCATGATTTTTAAACTAAACTAGTATTTATGATAATTCCGATAGCATGTGAAGGCAGCATAAACAGGATTAAGATGATAGATAGATAGATAGATAGATAGATAGATAGATAGATAGATAGATAGATAGATAGATAGATAGATAGATAGATAGATAGATAGATAGATAGATAGATAGATAGATAGATAGATAGATAGATAGATAGATAGATAGATAGATAGATAGATAGATAGATAGATAGATAGATAGATAGATAGATAGATAGATAGATAGATAGACTAGCTATTCATAAGTTCTAATTAATTTTTGACTGATAGTTATATGATTCCACATGATAGTAAAAATACAGTGGGAACGGAAAGTATTCAGACCGCCTTACATTTTTCACTGTCTGTTATATTTTAGCCATTTGCTAAAATCATTTAAGTTATTTTCTTTTCTCATTAATGTAAACACAGCACCCAATATTGACAGAAAAACACAGATTTGTTGACATTTTTGCAGATTTATTAAAAAAGAAAAACTGAAATATCACATGGTCCTACGTATTCAGACCCTTTGCTGTGAGACTCATATATTTAACTCAGCTGCTGTCCATTTCTTCTGATCATCATTGAGATGGTTCTACACCTTCATTTGAGTCCAGCTGTGTTTGATTATACTGATTGGACTTGATTGGGAAAGTCATACACCTATCTATATAAGACCTTACAGCTCACAGTGCATGTCAGAGCAAATGAGAATTATGAGGTCAAAGGAACTGCCTGAAGAGCTCAGAGACAGAATTGTGGCAAAGCACAGATCTGGCCATGGTTACAAAAACATTTATGCTGCATTTAAGGTTCCTAAGAGCACAGTGGCCTCCATTATCCTTAAATGGAAGATGTTTGGGATGACCAGAACCCTTCCTAGAGCTGGCCATCCAGCCAAACTGAGCTATCGGGGGAGAAGAGCCTTGGTGAGAGAGGTAAAGAAGAACACAAAGATCAATGTGGCTGAGCTCCAGAGATGCAGTCGGGAGATGGAAGAAAATTGTAGAAAGTCAACCATCACTGCAGCCTTCGACCAGTCAGGGCTTTATGGCAGAGTGGCCCAACGAAAGCCTCTCCTCAATGCAAGACACCTGAATGGAGTTTGCTAAAAAAACACCTAAAGGACTCCAACATGATGAGAAATAAGACTCTCTGGTCTGATGAGACCAAGGTAGATAGAACTTTTTGTCCTTAATTCTAAGTGGTATGTGTGGAGAAAACCAGGCACTGCTCATCACCTGTCCAATACAGTCCCAACAGTGAAGCATGGTGGTGGCAGCATCATGCTGTCGGGGTGTTTTTCAGCTGCAAGGACAGGACGACTGGTTGCAATCGAGGGAAAGATGAATGCGGCCAAGTACAGGGATATCCTGGACGAAAACCTTCTTTAGAGTGATCAAGACCTCAGACTGGGCCGAAGGTTCACCTTCCAACAAGACAATGACCCTAAGCACAATGAGTGGCTTCACAACAACTTCGTGACTGTTCTTGAATAGCCCAGCCAAAGCACTGACCTCAAACCCAATTGAGCATCTCCGGAGAGACCTGAAAATGGCTGTCCACCAATGTTTACCATCCAACTTGACAGAACTGGAAAGAATCTGCAGGGAGGAATGGCAGAGGATCCTCAAATCCCAGTATGAAAAACTTTTTGCATCTTTCCCAAAAAGACTCATGGCTGTATTAGATCAAAAGGGTGCTTCTAATAAATACTGAGCAAAGGGTCTGAATACTTAGAACCATGTGATATTTCAGTTTTTCTTTTTTAATAAATCTGCAAAAATGTCAACAATTCTGTGTCCTTCTGTCAATATGGGATGCTGTGTGTACATTAATGAGAAAAAAATGAGATTAAATGATTTTAGCAAATGGCTGCAATATAACAAAGAGTGAAAAATTTAAGGGGGTCTGAATACTTTCCGTACCCACTGTATGTTATAGAAACAGAAATTTCTACCGTTATATTTGTCTTGCAACTATTTACAATTGTATGTTTTTCTGTAATGTTTACGGCTAATCATAAAACATTAACCACAGAATTATAAGTTTGTGAGTAACAGTTTATATTATAACCTCTGGTAAGTTGCATTAACCAATTTAGCAAGCACACACAATTGTATCTAATAAAACATTTAAAAAATAAAGAG